>JASFAT010000003.1:0-26716 GCA_031353405.1 Baronia brevicornis | reverse complement strand
TTAGAGTAACTGCAGCCGGCGACCCAAGGACGAGCGTGCGTTCCGTTATGGGGTGCAAATTGTGGAGTGAAGCAAGGTTAAGTAAACTAATGAGAACAAGATTTGGCACTACAAGCCCTTAGTTTACTTAACCTTACTTCACTCCACAACCTTACTTACATAACCTTACTCCACTCCACGCTCGTCCACTTGAGGGTCGCCGGCTCCCACGCGAATTCCTCCTGTCACCGCCTAGCACCCGCGATGGGGAAGGGCCAGCAACAAACACAACGTAGGAATAGGTTTAGTCACATCTCGAGGACGTGAAGTCGTTAAAGGACGCCCAAAACTGGGAACAGCAGCATCTAGGACCGGAGGGCGGTTGCCCCTTTGAGTTGCTGCGCGAGCAGTGGGGTTCATCCCCGAGGCTCGATCCCACACCTCTGCGGGTGTGGATGTCGGTGTGCGGATGGCAAGTTTTATAATCCTCTATTTTATCCGAAAATGTAGTTTTACGTGTACGTATACGTGTTAGTTAACTAAGATTATTATTTTTAAACATATAACATTATAATTACACTTTTAAGGAACAAAGTATATATTAAATATAAAAAAATATTAATACGTTCATGTTACACTTCGTTTATTAACATAATGCTGTTATTAACATTAAATACATTATGTAATTTTTATCGATATTTCATTTTAAACATGTTTTCAAAACTATAATTTTAAGTGCCTAACGAGATTTCTCTTTGAGGACTTCAATAACGGTACTTATGGGAGACGCTATAGTCTCCGCCGACTTAATAGAAATAATTGATAAACTGAATTGTCATTACAGTAAGTAATAAACTATTAATTCAGCGCGCATCAGTGTGGCGCTTATAGCGGACCAAGAGTCGGGTTTATACAGTTACGGGTTACAAGCCATTAATAACATATCGTATAACGATTGGGAGTAGACAGACTGGTTCTGCTGTTACTCTCCCAACAGTCATCGCATACTCAGAATTTTTGGCTACTATTAAATGTTTCCGCAGAGAGGAGTATACAAAATTTAATTCAATTAAAATATACAATAGAAAATCCGTATATATTTGAAAATAACGACACGGCAATGTCAATTACATACCAATTACTTGACAGACACTGCAAATTTATATTTTTATAAGTATCATAAATAGTAAATAAACAAGTATTCATTAAAAAATGCAAATACAAATGCACAACGTTTTGAAAAAATTATACACGGATAGAAAATTTAAGTATAATTAAAAAACGATAACATTAAAAAATTGCAAACATTTGTAATAAACATTATAAAATAACATAAAATCATAGTAAACTTGCTGCGCGCTAGCTGTAGCTGAAGGAAGGCTTACTCACCTCTCTCCTGGAACTCGGCAAAGCAGCCAAGTGCCACCAGTAACACGACGAGGGCCTCGTTCCACATTATTGCACAGTCACACGAATATGCAGGGAAACATGCTAATAAGCGTTACAGTTTGACAAACACCACATTTGGCCCCGTAAATACTGAACACTAGTTTTCGGTCCACGCGTCTGTTCCGCTCGCAAGTGCAAAGTGTATGACGATGACGCTGGAAGGAATGGCTCCAGAGCGCGTACGCACTGCGCTAGTCTGAGAGTCAAAGATTGTGTAAGGTAGAACCGAAGCTTCGTAATAATTTAGCGCCAAACATCTGAAGATTACTTTTTATAAATAAATACAAAACAAATGTACCAGATTTTTTTGTTATATAATAAATCATAAGATAAATTAATATGTAGCATTGATAATAATCGAATATTCAAATAATAATGAAAGTAAATTTTAAAAGGAATTAAGAGATACTTTATATTATTTACTTAATGTATTTATTACAAATTAAATATATAAGTTTTTAAAACATTAAATAACATAGTAGTTAATTGAGTCGTTGGATATGTGTGCAAAGGATAGATAGATATATTCTTTATTGTTCATCAAAAACAAACTTATACAATTATTAATTGTAATATTTATATACAAATGGTGGTGTTATCGCTAATAACGATTTCTTCCACGTAACCATAGAATGGACAGTCTTATATAGATAATTTGATGTAGGTTGGTGATACATTATCGTTAGGATAATAGAAAAAAAATTATTAATAAACAAAGTTAACGTTAGTGTACAACAGTTTATTCGTTTAAATCAGATTTGAAACTGAACAGTACTTTAATTACAAATATTGATTTTAAGTACCTGGATATGACTTTTAGTACGCGTCTCTTAGGATATTCTGTTAATTCTCTAATCATGCCGAGTTTTAATCTTAAATGGATAATAAAGAATTTAGACTAAATAATACTTGTACACTCTTAATTCCTAAGAAGTGAAATTCTTGGTAGGTAAGGTACTAATGACAAGATGATATTAAATATGTACTCTCGGCTCTAGTTTAGCTTATTTTGTAGTCATTAAATAATACGTGTACGTACGCCAATATCACAAATATTCAAGAATACTTTTTTGTACGATAAGTTATTACTATAGTCTTTGACGACACAGTAGCGACTGCGGTTCTCTGAGGCTATAAAGCTGTGGACCAACGCAAGAGCAGCGCAGGTAAACCTTCCGTCCGATGAAAGAAATCGCTCAGGGGTTGCGGGGGAGGGGTATACTCAATGCACTTGCGTCTGAAGCAGGATGAAAGAAGATATTTATTCACGTATTCGATGCCCAACTTACGATCTTATGAATAGATCTCTCACATAACAAAGCTTTTACCTTTACATGTACGTATGTATGTATTTGGCTCCCATCGTCATGTTTTAAAATTATATTTAAAACATTTTACTTATAATTAAAAGTAATCTTGGAAGGCTTTATCAGAAACATTATTTGTTTAAATTTATTCCAGTGTAAAATAAGTGTAGTAAAATTATCCACAAATTGACAGGTGATCGCAGAATCAGACACCTCTTACCAATTACACTGTACGTTATCAGTGTCGGACAATTATACCGCTTTGTCTTTAATAGACATATGTACTGTTTATGTAATATATGTAAAATGTATATAATACTTGTATTTGCGTTAACCTTCCAAGTTTTACAAATAACAACCACCAAATAATTCTTTTATTTACTAGGCATAAAATCAAAAAATCCAACACAAACTAAAATAAGCCCTATAATCTTCTTTTTAGAATAACTTTGTACTCCCTGAGTTCTTTACAATTTCTTAGGAAGGATCAGGAGCAAGAGGAACACAAATTGCAAATAATGTTTATTACAAATTAAAAAATGTAAAGCTTTATATAATATGCTTAAATAGGTTACTTATAAAAATTGAACTAATATTTTCAAACAAACCTTAACCGTCACATAGACTACATGCAAACATCCTTCATATTCTCAAAATTTTCTTTCGAATTCTTAATTGATGAAAGGTATTTATGATGATCTTAGAATTATGTATTTTGAGAGAATGGTTTATTTTTTTATACGTTTTATTCTTTGCCAATCACATTTAAAAGAAATGGAAACCTCACATCTTTATTTTTTACTTTTAAGTACAAAAATAATTGCTTACTAAGAACTGAAGATAATGCTTTCTGAGGAAAATAACCTTTTATTTCTAGTTTATATTTAGAAATTTTGCGAAAAATACAATTCAAGACAATATCTGTCTACAATTCATATTTATTTTTGTATATTTGTAAAGCTTTGTAAAAGGTTATTAAAAAAATTTTTTACCTAAAATTAGAAAATAAGTATAATAAAATAAGTTGTTAGGAATATTTTTTATTAGCCTGTTGAACTCTCCCAACGAAAGTATTGAGTACTGAGTTTCGTCTTTGCATCTGCTCGTCATATCCAATTGTTACAGACTTCCCCATGTAAGTCGTTATTCCATCTGGCCGGAAGGCATCCTACACTTCTTAAGCTGAAGGGTAGTTGCTGCGCAAGGACACATCTATTCCAGCGATTATCACTATTTCAGTATATGTGATTAGCTCTCTATCACTTGAATTAATTAATTTCTTGACTTAAATCATTCACTTCGATCCTTTTCTGGACTTATTTTAATATAATTTTTTTTTAACAAAAAAAAACGTCTTTGCCTTTTCAATGGATAATATTAATATTTTTAGTATGTCATTAATTTAGATGATTAGAAATTTCTTTTTTAAATTTTATAATCTTTTTAAATATAATATAAAGTAAATTCTTCCAAAATAGTTTGAAAATCCTAAATTTAATTTATCCTGAATCATTGTCGATCTCAGATAGTATTTAATTAGTTTTAGCCTGGAAAATAATCTCTCTCCATAACCAACGTTCACTCGTTGGAATTGTTAAATATATTCGGAGAGCAATAAACAAGTTTGAAAAATCCGTTGCTTTGTTATTTACAGATAAAAATTTGAAGTTTTTGATGAATGAACTGAACATAAAATAAATATATTTTTAATTATTTGAATAATTTATCCTTTATCGTCACAAGCAATTTGTTTTAAATTTCGAATAATAACTTTTTTTAATTTTAGTGTTGATGCGGGGCCCCTTCCAGTGCGCCCAATCCCTTTAATCGCTTTAAATCCGCACCTGCGCGTTAGAAGGATATATGTGTGTCTGGACTCTAAAGTTGGAATTTGGCCATACCCACATTCCCTACGATCCTTACTGGTCCCCTAGGTCCTCAATATTAGTAGTAGGCAGATCCGAATAATGCTATTTCATTTTCGGGATCGTATAGAAGGTTACGCGAGCGCCGTCTATACGGGGACGCATTTACATCGGGCAACTTCATGAATTTGATATTTATTATAAATATTTAAACACCAAGGATATGACCATCTCAGATTCACATTATACATTACATATTCGTTCTACGCATCATCCATAAGCGTCATAAATTGTTTTAGACACATTCTGACTTTTTATCTTCACATTTTGATCTCTAGTAAACAATGACCCCAAATATACAAACTCATTAACTTGCTCAACTTTTTTTTCTGCAGCTCATCATTAGCAGCTCACACTGCGTCGTAGTGTCCTCCCTTTCAAAAACCATCACTTTCTTCTTACTAATATACATCTTCATTCTTTTGCTTTCTAATATCCATGCGTTCTATTCATGATCTCCTGCAACTCTTGTTCCGATGAAGCTGGCAACACCTGGTCGTCAGCAAGGCAAGATGAGTAATCCATTCATTCTTAAACCACACTTACTCTTTCAGGTCTGTCAGGCAATTATCCATGAGTAGGTTGAATATCCACGGAGAAGCTACACATCCCTGTCTAACCTTTATAGATATTAAACTAGTCTATGTAAGCCCCGTTTATTCTGATACACGTACTTGACTTCTCGTAGAGAGATTTCAGCGCATGAATCAGATTTCTACTCACCCCAAACGTGAATAGTGCCGGACACATTTAATTCCATAACAATCAATCATGGTCCTTTCCCAAGTTTATGAAGGCGCAGTATACCTTCTGGTTTTTGCCAGAAATTGCTGGGTTATGCATCTTAAGGAAAACACTTGATCCATACATCCCATCCCCTTTCTAAACCCTGCTTGCACATTCTATATCTTGCTTACCGTCTCATTCATGACATGTTCAATCAAAACTTTTGCATATAATTTTTCGACGACACTGACTGATGCTCCAGTAATTTCCAGTAGTTTTACAGTCTCGCTGCGACCCTTTTTCCGGTATACATCGGGACCATAACGGCTTTGCACAAATCGTCCGGTACTTTGCCAATACTCCAGCAAAGATTGAAAAGGTTGTACAGCTGACCGCCTATTACCTCACCACCTGATCTCAGCATTTCGACGGAAATCCTATCATAGCCAGCAGCTTCACCTAATTTCATTTAAAAATTTCATACATGCTAATCATATCTTCATACTTGTTATCAGGTGTCGTACATGTCTCACCCTGTACTTCTGTCCTATTAAAAATACGTTCAAAGTATTCATTCCTCCTCTTCAAAATGTTTTTCTCTCCTTTCACAATACTTCCATTGTCATCTCTAATTGTAGTCAGCTCCGAGGTAGATGTTCGGCCCCTTGCTGATCTAAAGGATGTAGAACAGCTTTATATTTAATCGGAAATCATGAGACAACTTCTTATCAAACTTACTCTTCTGATCTTCTTTCTTTCTATTTAACAATCCTTTTCACATTCTTGTATTTTTCTCGCGTATCATTGACATCGTCATTCGAAACTTTTTCATTCTTTCGTCAACTTTTTTAGCCAACCAAACAAGCCATGCTTTTTTTACCATTCACTGCTTCTTGCACTTCATTCTATTCTCTATCTCTTCATACATTCTTCATCTTTTTTCCTTTCATGCATTTGGCACCACCACAAACTTCAGTGACTACGATAACCACTCCTTCCTGAACACCTTTCAAAACTCCTCAACCACTTTATCAGCATTGAGCTTATCAAACTTTATGTTCAATTTACTCAAGTATTCCTTGTTCACACCTTCTTTTTGCAATTCCTCCACTAGAGAGAATTAACTCTCTAATACTCTCTTGGTTTCTCGTGGCCGGTGCCTCCATCCTTTGAAGAATGCGGCTAATAAAATGCGGCTTATTAGCAGGAAGTGGTCTGAATCGACATTGTATCTATATCTTGCTTCCTCAGCCTTTCATCGACAATTACAAAATTAATCATACTCTTTCTCTCGTCCCTCTACCAAGTAAACAAATAGATTTTCTTGTGCGCAAACCAGGTGTTTGACACACAGAGATTCCATTTCAAACATACTTCAAGCAAACTTTTTCCATTCTCAATTACTCTTTCATCCCCGAAAGTACCAAGAACCTTTTCATATCCATCACGCTTCACACCAACCCAACCATTAAGATCCCCGAGTATATGCTTATAATGCTTTCGTTTTCCTTTCATTCATCTAACACTTCTCTTACACTATCCCAAAACTTCTCGTTCTCCTTGATGATTCACCTCGACCCGATATCTTGCGACGCATAGACGTCGAGGACAAAGATTCGAATCAGGCCAACCTTCATTGTGGCATAGAGAAGTCTTGGTCTCACGTACTTGTATTCTTTCACACACTCAGCCATTCTTGCGGAAAGGATTATATCCACACCCTGTCTACCTCTGTCGGTCGCAGGTACTCCAGACCAAAACGCTGTATAGGAGTCATGGGTGTTGGTATAACTACCTTTCCGTTTCGTCTCATTCACACACAAAACATCAATTCATCTAGCATCCACCATCTGATAAATCTCGTCTTGTTTTTATTTATCCCTCCTCTCACATTTAGCATAGCGAAACGTCTCTCCATTAGTCGCATTTCATCCCCGCGGGAATCAAGACGTGACGGGGGCGAGCCAAGTCGCTGCCATTTTTGAACAAATTAGGTTTACTAAAATTCGTCATAGTCAATCCCAGGAGCCGCAAGTGAGGATGGAAGTCAGCGCCAGCAGAGCCCCGCATGCTGAGGTAAGTCACTATAGGAGGACAAGGAGCCCGATCTCGGGACGGTCGGCATGCTTGCGACTTAGCTCGTCCTTAGCCACGCATCCATTGGCACGGCAGACTGTGGATTGGCGGAGAGGAAGGGAAAAGGATAGAGAAGAGAGGAAAGGGCAGGGGAAAGGCTTTCCTTTTCTATATGATACATTAAGACAGGATGATAGGGATATGATACTACCGAAACGGAAGACAAGGAATGATGCGGTAGTTGCTTGGGAGGTCAGGGTTGTGTACCCCTGTACCTATAATATACGTACCGGACAGGCGGCTAGGCAAAGATACTCCCTGACCTATTCCCTTATCCAATCATTTAATCCCAATTAAATATAATATGTTTACCACAAGTTTTTATCAGGATTCATCCCAGTACCTTTGGCTAAGGTTATGCATTGTAACCATCTACCAAACGATCGTCAACATACCTTATTACTCTGAAATAAATAAAAAAAGTACAAATCAATTATTAGATTGTGACAAACTTAGAGTGACAATCTACTCCGGATGGATGGAAGAAACTGAATGCGTTAAAACCAAGTGGTCTGCCAAGGGCTGATGATAGTGATGAAACTCGTGTGTCCTTTCTTCTATGAATCATAAGACAAAAGAGCCACAAGAACAAACATGTAATTAATTCTAGTACATCTAGTGCAACCTTCAAACTTATCTCATATTACTTCTACTACACGTTTAATGTTGACAAATAATATTCATTTCGATACCGTTTCGTACGTAGATACTTTTAAATTTTCACTAGTAATTGTTTCATTTTAATATCTAATTTGTAACATTTAAAATAAAAATAAATAAATTAATATATATACAAACAATACTAAAGGAGTATCGATAAAGACGCACTGTGAAGTTGAACTGCCAAATGTAAACAAATAAAAGTGCTTAGTATAATAAATGAATTTGCTAACCTAGCAATTGCTAAAATATGGGTTATTATGTGGGTCAAGTTTACACGAATTCTCATCGTATAGTAAGTAGTATTGTTAAACGTAGTAAACGTAAGCAGATTTTGTTTTGTTTTTAAATAATTTGTTTGTGTTTTGGTGTTATTAAGTCACAATCTAATAATTGATTTGTACTTTTTTTATTTATTTCAGAGTAATAAGGTATGTTGACGATCGTTTGGTAGATGGTTACAATGCATAACCTTAGCCAAAGGTACTGGGATGAATCCTGATAAAAACTTGTGGTAAACATATTATATTTAATTGGGATTAAATGATTGGATAAGGGAATAGGTCAGGGAGTATCTTTGCCTAGCCGCCTGTCCGGTACGTATATTATAGGTACAGGGGTACACAACCCTGACCTCCCAAGCAACTACCGCATCATTCCTTGTCTTCCGTTTCGGTAGTATCATATCCCTATCATCCTGTCTTAATGTATCATATAGAAAAGGAAAGCCTTTCCCCTGCCCTTTCCTCTCTTCTCTATCCTTTTCCCTTCCTCTCCGCCAATCCACAGTCTGCCGTGCCAATGGATGCGTGGCTAAGGACGAGCTAAGTCGCAAGCATGCCGACCGTCCCGAGATCGGGCTCCTTGTCCTCCTATAGTGACTTACCTCAGCATGCGGGGCTCTGCTGGCGCTGACTTCCATCCTCACTTGCGGCTCCTGGGATTGACTATGACGAATTTTAGTAAACCTAATTTGTTCAAAAATGGCAGCGACTTGGCTCGCCCCCGTCACGTCTTGATTCCCGCGGGGATGAAATGCGACTAATGGAGAGACGTTTCGCTATGCTAAATGTGAGAGGAGGGATAAATAAAAACAAGACGAGATTTATCAGATGGTGGATGCTAGATGAATTGATGTTTTGTGTGTGAATGAGACGAAACGGAAAGGTAGTTATACCAACACCCATGACTCCTATACAGCGTTTTGGTCTGGAGTACCTGCGACCGACAGAGGTAGACAGGGTGTGGATATAATCCTTTCCGCAAGAATGGCTGAGTGTGTGAAAGAATACAAGTACGTGAGACCAAGACTTCTCTATGCCACAATGAAGGTTGGCCTGATTCGAATCTTTGTCCTCGACGTCTATGCGTCGCAAGATATCGGGTCGAGGTGAATCATCAAGGAGAACGAGAAGTTTTGGGATAGTGTAAGAGAAGTGTTAGATGAATGAAAGGAAAACGAAAGCATTATAAGCATATACTCGGGGATCTTAATGGTTGGGTTGGTGTGAAGCGTGATGGATATGAAAAGGTTCTTGGTACTTTCGGGGATGAAAGAGTAATTGAGAATGGAAAAAGTTTGCTTGAAGTATGTTTGAAATGGAATCTCTGTGTGTCAAACACCTGGTTTGCGCACAAGAAAATCTATTTGTTTACTTGGTAGAGGGACGAGAGAAAGAGTATGATTAATTTTGTAATTGTCGATGAAAGGCTGAGGAAGCAAGATATAGATACAATGTCGATTCAGACCACTTCCTGCTAATAAGCCGCATTTTATTAGCCGCATTCTTCAAAGGATGGAGGCACCGGCCACGAGAAACCAAGAGAGTATTAGAGAGTTAATTCTCTCTAGTGGAGGAATTGCAAAAAGAAGGTGTGAACAAGGAATACTTGAGTAAATTGAACATAAAGTTTGATAAGCTCAATGCTGATAAAGTGGTTGAGGAGTTTTGAAAGGTGTTCAGGAAGGAGTGGTTATCGTAGTCACTGAAGTTTGTGGTGGTGCCAAATGCATGAAAGGAAAAAAGATGAAGAATGTATGAAGAGATAGAGAATAGAATGAAGTGCAAGAAGCAGTGAATGGTAAAAAAAGCATGGCTTGTTTGGTTGGCTAAAAAAGTTGACGAAAGAATGAAAAAGTTTCGAATGACGATGTCAATGATACGCGAGAAAAATACAAGAATGTGAAAAGGATTGTTAAATAGAAAGAAAGAAGATCAGAAGAGTAAGTTTGATAAGAAGTTGTCTCATGATTTCCGATTAAATATAAAGCTGTTCTACATCCTTTAGATCAGCAAGGGGCCGAACATCTACCTCGGAGCTGACTACAATTAGAGATGACAATGGAAGTATTGTGAAAGGAGAGAAAAACATTTTGAAGAGGAGGAATGAATACTTTGAACGTATTTTTAATAGGACAGAAGTACAGGGTGAGACATGTACGACACCTGATAACAAGTATGAAGATATGATTAGCATGTATGAAATTTTTAAATGAAATTAGGTGAAGCTGCTGGCTATGATAGGATTTCCGTCGAAATGCTGAGATCAGGTGGTGAGGTAATAGGCGGTCAGCTGTACAACCTTTTCAATCTTTGCTGGAGTATTGGCAAAGTACCGGACGATTTGTGCAAAGCCGTTATGGTCCCGATGTATACCGGAAAAAGGGTCGCAGCGAGACTGTAAAACTACTGGAAATTACTGGAGCATCAGTCAGTGTCGTCGAAAAATTATATGCAAAAGTTTTGATTGAACATGTCATGAATGAGACGGTAAGCAAGATATAGAATGTGCAAGCAGGGTTTAGAAAGGGGATGGGATGTATGGATCAAGTGTTTTCCTTAAGATGCATAACCCAGCAATTTCTGGCAAAAACCAGAAGGTATACTGCGCCTTCATAAACTTGGGAAAGGACCATGATTGATTGTTATGGAATTAAATGTGTCCGGCACTATTCACGTTTGGGGTGAGTAGAAATCTGATTCATGCGCTGAAATCTCTCTACGAGAAGTCAAGTACGTGTATCAGAATAAACGGGGCTTACATAGACTAGTTTAATATCTATAAAGGTTAGACAGGGATGTGTAGCTTCTCCGTGGATATTCAACCTACTCATGGATAATTGCCTGACAGACCTGAAAGAGTAAGTGTGGTTTAAGAATGAATGGATTACTCATCTTGCCTTGCTGACGACCAGGTGTTGCCAGCTTCATCGGAACAAGAGTTGCAGGAGATCATGAATAGAACGCATGGATATTAGAAAGCAAAAGAATGAAGATGTATATTAGTAAGAAGAAAGTGATGGTTTTTGAAAGGGAGGACACTACGACGCAGTGTGAGCTGCTAATGATGAGCTGCAGAAAAAAAAGTTGAGCAAGTTAATGAGTTTGTATATTTGGGGTCATTGTTTACTAGAGATCAAAATGTGAAGATAAAAAGTCAGAATGTGTCTAAAACAATTTATGACGCTTATGGATGATGCGTAGAACGAATATGTAATGTATAATGTGAATCTGAGATGGTCATATCCTTGGTGTTTAAATATTTATAATAAATATCAAATTCATGAAGTTGCCCGATGTAAATGCGTCCCCGTATAGACGGCGCTCGCGTAACCTTCTATACGATCCCGAAAATGAAATAGCATTATTCGGATCTGCCTACTACTAATATTGAGGACCTAGGGGACCAGTAAGGATCGTAGGGAATGTGGGTATGGCCAAATTCCAACTTTAGAGTCCAGACACACATATATCCTTCTAACGCGCAGGTGCGGATTTAAAGCGATTAAAGGGATTGGGCGCACTGGAAGGGGCCCCGCATCAACACTAAAATTAAAAAAAGTTATTATTCGAAATTTAAAACAAATTGCTTGTGACGATAAAGGATAAATTATTCAAATAATTAAAAATATATTTATTTTATGTTCAGTTCATTCATCAAAAACTTCAAATTTTTATCTGTAAATAACAAAGCAACGGATTTTTCAAACTTGTTTATTGCTCTCCGAATATATTTAACAATTCCAACGAGTGAACGTTGGTTATGGAGAGAGATTATTTTCCAGGCTAAAACTAATTAAATACTATCTGAGATCGACAATGATTCAGGATAAATTAAATTTAGGATTTTCAAACTATTTTGGAAGAATTTACTTTATATTATATTTAAAAAGATTATAAAATTTAAAAAAGAAATTTCTAATCATCTAAATTAATGACATACTAAAAATATTAATATTATCCATTGAAAAGGCAAAGACGTTTTTTTTTGTTAAAAAAAAATTATATTAAAATAAGTCCAGAAAAGGATCGAAGTGAATGATTTAAGTCAAGAAATTAATTAATTCAAGTGATAGAGAGCTAATCACATATACTGAAATAGTGATAATCGCTGGAATAGATGTGTCCTTGCGCAGCAACTACCCTTCAGCTTAAGAAGTGTAGGATGCCTTCCGGCCAGATGGAATAACGACTTACATGGGGAAGTCTGTAACAATTGGATATGACGAGCAGATGCAAAGACGAAACTCAGTACTCAATACTTTCGTTGGGAGAGTTCAACAGGCTAATAAAAAATATTCCTAACAACTTATTTTATTATACTTATTTTCTAATTTTAGGTAAAAAATTTTTTTAATAACCTTTTACAAAGCTTTACAAATATACAAAAATAAATATGAATTGTAGACAGATATTGTCTTGAATTGTATTTTTCGCAAAATTTCTAAATATAAACTAGAAATAAAAGGTTATTTTCCTCAGAAAGCATTATCTTCAGTTCTTAGTAAGCAATTATTTTTGTACTTAAAAGTAAAAAATAAAGATGTGAGGTTTCCATTTCTTTTAAATGTGATTGGCAAAGAATAAAACGTATAAAAAAATAAACCATTCTCTCAAAATACATAATTCTAAGATCATCATAAATACCTTTCATCAATTAAGAATTCGAAAGAAAATTTTGAGAATATGAAGGATGTTTGCATGTAGTCTATGTGACGGTTAAGGTTTGTTTGAAAATATTAGTTCAATTTTTATAAGTAACCTATTTAAGCATATTATATAAAGCTTTACATTTTTTAATTTGTAATAAACATTATTTGCAATTTGTGTTCCTCTTGCTCCTGATCCTTCCTAAGAAATTGTAAAGAACTCAGGGAGTACAAAGTTATTCTAAAAAGAAGATTATAGGGCTTATTTTAGTTTGTGTTGGATTTTTTGATTTTATGCCTAGTAAATAAAAGAATTATTTGGTGGTTGTTATTTGTAAAACTTGGAAGGTTAACGCAAATACAAGTATTATATACATTTTACATATATTACATAAACAGTACATATGTCTATTAAAGACAAAGCGGTATAATTGTCCGACACTGATAACGTACAGTGTAATTGGTAAGAGGTGTCTGATTCTGCGATCACCTGTCAATTTGTGGATAATTTTACTACACTTATTTTACACTGGAATAAATTTAAACAAATAATGTTTCTGATAAAGCCTTCCAAGATTACTTTTAATTATAAGTAAAATGTTTTAAATATAATTTTAAAACATGACGATGGGAGCCAAATACATACATACGTACATGTAAAGGTAAAAGCTTTGTTATGTGAGAGATCTATTCATAAGATCGTAAGTTGGGCATCGAATACGTGAATAAATATCTTCTTTCATCCTGCTTCAGACGCAAGTGCATTGAGTATACCCCTCCCCCGCAACCCCTGAGCGATTTCTTTCATCGGACGGAAGGTTTACCTGCGCTGCTCTTGCGTTGGTCCACAGCTTTATAGCCTCAGAGAACCGCAGTCGCTACTGTGTCGTCAAAGACTATAGTAATAACTTATCGTACAAAAAAGTATTCTTGAATATTTGTGATATTGGCGTACGTACACGTATTATTTAATGACTACAAAATAAGCTAAACTAGAGCCGAGAGTACATATTTAATATCATCTTGTCATTAGTACCTTACCTACCAAGAATTTCACTTCTTAGGAATTAAGAGTGTACAAGTATTATTTAGTCTAAATTCTTTATTATCCATTTAAGATTAAAACTCGGCATGATTAGAGAATTAACAGAATATCCTAAGAGACGCGTACTAAAAGTCATATCCAGGTACTTAAAATCAATATTTGTAATTAAAGTACTGTTCAGTTTCAAATCTGATTTAAACGAATAAACTGTTGTACACTAACGTTAACTTTGTTTATTAATAATTTTTTTTCTATTATCCTAACGATAATGTATCACCAACCTACATCAAATTATCTATATAAGACTGTCCATTCTATGGTTACGTGGAAGAAATCGTTATTAGCGATAACACCACCATTTGTATATAAATATTACAATTAATAATTGTATAAGTTTGTTTTTGATGAACAATAAAGAATATATCTATCTATCCTTTGCACACATATCCAACGACTCAATTAACTACTATGTTATTTAATGTTTTAAAAACTTATATATTTAATTTGTAATAAATACATTAAGTAAATAATATAAAGTATCTCTTAATTCCTTTTAAAATTTACTTTCATTATTATTTGAATATTCGATTATTATCAATGCTACATATTAATTTATCTTATGATTTATTATATAACAAAAAAATCTGGTACATTTGTTTTGTATTTATTTATAAAAAGTAATCTTCAGATGTTTGGCGCTAAATTATTACGAAGCTTCGGTTCTACCTTACACAATCTTTGACTCTCAGACTAGCGCAGTGCGTACGCGCTCTGGAGCCATTCCTTCCAGCGTCATCGTCATACACTTTGCACTTGCGAGCGGAACAGACGCGTGGACCGAAAACTAGTGTTCAGTATTTACGGGGCCAAATGTGGTGTTTGTCAAACTGTAACGCTTATTAGCATGTTTCCCTGCATATTCGTGTGACTGTGCAATAATGTGGAACGAGGCCCTCGTCGTGTTACTGGTGGCACTTGGCTGCTTTGCCGAGTTCCAGGAGAGAGGTGAGTAAGCCTTCCTTCAGCTACAGCTAGCGCGCAGCAAGTTTACTATGATTTTATGTTATTTTATAATGTTTATTACAAATGTTTGCAATTTTTTAATGTTATCGTTTTTTAATTATACTTAAATTTTCTATCCGTGTATAATTTTTTCAAAACGTTGTGCATTTGTATTTGCATTTTTTAATGAATACTTGTTTATTTACTATTTATGATACTTATAAAAATATAAATTTGCAGTGTCTGTCAAGTAATTGGTATGTAATTGACATTGCCGTGTCGTTATTTTCAAATATATACGGATTTTCTATTGTATATTTTAATTGAATTAAATTTTGTATACTCCTCTCTGCGGAAACATTTAATAGTAGCCAAAAATTCTGAGTATGCGATGACTGTTGGGAGAGTAACAGCAGAACCAGTCTGTCTACTCCCAATCGTTATACGATATGTTATTAATGGCTTGTAACCCGTAACTGTATAAACCCGACTCTTGGTCCGCTATAAGCGCCACACTGATGCGCGCTGAATTAATAGTTTATTACTTACTGTAATGACAATTCAGTTTATCAATTATTTCTATTAAGTCGGCGGAGACTATAGCGTCTCCCATAAGTACCGTTATTGAAGTCCTCAAAGAGAAATCTCGTTAGGCACTTAAAATTATAGTTTTGAAAACATGTTTAAAATGAAATATCGATAAAAATTACATAATGTATTTAATGTTAATAACAGCATTATGTTAATAAACGAAGTGTAACATGAACGTATTAATATTTTTTTATATTTAATATATACTTTGTTCCTTAAAAGTGTAATTATAATGTTATATGTTTAAAAATAATAATCTTAGTTAACTAACACGTATACGTACACGTAAAACTACATTTTCGGATAAAATAGAGGATTATAAAACTTGCCATCCGCACACCGACATCCACACCCGCAGAGGTGTGGGATCGAGCCTCGGGGATGAACCCCACTGCTCGCGCAGCAACTCAAAGGGGCAACCGCCCTCCGGTCCTAGATGCTGCTGTTCCCAGTTTTGGGCGTCCTTTAACGACTTCACGTCCTCGAGATGTGACTAAACCTATTCCTACGTTGTGTTTGTTGCTGGCCCTTCCCCATCGCGGGTGCTAGGCGGTGACAGGAGGAATTCGCGTGGGAGCCGGCGACCCTCAAGTGGACGAGCGTGGAGTGGAGTAAGGTTATGTAAGTAAGGTTGTGGAGTGAAGTAAGGTTAAGTAAACTAAGGGCTTGTAGTGCCAAATCTTGTTCTCATTAGTTTGAAGTTAAGAACTGTTACATCATTTTATAAATATTAACATATGCATAATAAAATCAAGCGTCAGGTAAGGTACTAAAAGGTATATCGCGCTTTGAAATAGTTAAGAGACGTAAGGTTATATACAATGAACGACGAATCATAATTTTTTACTCTGCTTTAAACTTTTGTAATATGTGTAATGTTAAGCTGGCACTTCACATTGCCAAATGCGCAAACAAAAATGTATTTATAGAAAAATTAATACGTGTTTTTATTTCCTTTAAAAATATACATTTGGATTTTTTACGGATATCTTATTTTATTTTATTTTATTTAAAATATAACCCGCGTCGTTATTCTTCTGTGTCGCTTTTATGCTTGCTTAAGCTTTGTTCAAGTATCTGACAATAAATTATTTATAAAACAAAACAGTCAAACGTACATACATTAGTATTTCTGACATTTAAACAAAATTTAAACCTATGGTACTAATGTATCTACAGTACCTTTGGTGTTACATATGTATGTATGTTCACGTATGCGGCGTGATCCGCTTGCTTATGTGCCTACCCTAATTAAAAATCTCAAATGTAAGTTATTTGTTTCGTTAAACCAATTTTTGACACTTAGACTATACTGACAATTTTTATGAATGGTGGTCTTGTGACATACCTAACAAAAATTACCATAAATATGAGCGTCATCGTTTTCTATTATAAAACACCTATTTTCATTATTTTCTAGGTATAGATTAGACATTCAGGTTCTGAATTTATATTACAAGACTTGCGAAAGTTGGCAACCAATTTAGCACAACTTTCCTTCTCCTTCGTGAGGTGCAGCAGTTCTGGAACACTCGCTATCCCGGTCCACTCCTTGATGTTACGTAGCTAAGACTTTCTTTATCGACTAACTTGTCTTTTGCCCACGATTTCCCCATCATGATCAGTTGCAGCAACTTTTACCTGTCATGTCTCATGATATAACTCAGGTAAGCAACTTTTCTACCTTTGACGGTCTGCAAAGGTTCACATTTTTGCTTGACTTGTCGGAGAACCTCGTCATTGGTCACCGTTGCTGCGACGAATGCTCGCTATTAGCTGGACTCATCCAGCTAATAGCGAGCATTCGTCTGTATGCCCACTTTTAAAGCTAGCTAAGCTTCTATACGGTTTCTTAGGTCTTCTTTAAGCGTCCACGCCTCACATACCTATAAAAGAACGGACCAGATGTAACAGTGGAGTGATAATAATTTACTAAAAATTGCCTATAGGAAAAGTAGTGAACTAAAACTTTGATAAAATAAAAATATTTATTTATACTCTATTAGAAAAGTTTTTGCGCTCGCTGCTACATGAGTTGGCCTTTAGACCGGAAGAGAAATCAGGAAAATCTAGCCGTTAACTGGTTTCCAGTGTGGAATATCACTTTGAATCAGTGTGCATAAGTTGAGAGAAATAGGAATGTGTTATACCATTTCCCGTCCGATATATATATATATATATATATATATATATATATATATATATATATATATATATATATATATGTGTACATATATATATATATATATATATATATATATATATATATATATATATATATATATATATATATATATATATATATTTATTTATTACGCAAGTTTGTTAGTTTAATCTAATGAATTATTTATCATTCCAAGATGAATTTAAAATTAGGTAAACTACTTAATTGTAAATAAAGTGAAATTCTCGCACTAAGTTATAACATAGCTTACATATATATTACATAGCTTTAATCCCTATCCTAATATGTTAAATGCTCTCTATGTCTGTTTGTCAAAATAAAAACTACAAGTACCTACTCGACTTCCGCTATTTCTAAAAAAACGGAAGCTTATTGGAGTACCTTTATGCGGAAAAAATACTTAAAGACACCCCTAGTGCATATCCTGGGGTTTAACGTGCACAAGTGTTTAAAGTTTTTTGTTGAATATTCGATTCACAGTTCGAGGCGGAAGGATATACCGCCCTTAGTGGCACTTTCCTACGCATGTGCCATTAAGTGCGGTATATCTGTCTACGCATGTATAAGCTTTTGCACATTCAGTTTCATGAAATTTTAAAATTTTAGGCAGTGGAATTCAAATATCAATTATGATTGTTACCTCCTGTAGTTCTAAGTACCTCCAACAAACGATTTGGTTAACCATCCATGATGTCTTGAACTTGTTGTTGAGGTAGGCTTTGCCACTCTTCAATAATGGCCTCTTTCAGCTCTTGCCTTGTGATGGGAGCTGCCAAACACGTATGTTTAAGTTGTTCCAGATGTGTTATATCAGATTTAGGTCGGGACTCCGAGATGGCCATGGTAATCTTCAAACCTCGACCATACCAAGATACTCGGTCACGATTCTCGCGTGGCCGATCATTATCTTGCACTAACAAGAATTCCTCACCAATAAATGGAACAAATGGCATGACATGAAGTTCTAAAACCTGTGTCACGTATCTTTCCGCGTTATTTCCACCTCTTTCAAAAACTAACCAAGTCCGTGCGAGCCTCGTAGGTAATGCCACCCAAAAAAATTAGTCAATATACATACATATCGTTACACCTGTTTCCCGTAGGAGTAAGCTGAGATCACTGATCGCCATCTGCTACGATCTCGGCAAACCTTCATTGCTTCCCCCACACTCATCACTCTCCTCATGCAAGCCCGCTGGTTAAAAGTAATCTTGATCTGGCCTTTCTTAAAAACTTCGGCAATTTGCTCAAGGTATGTTTTCCGTGGTCTTCCCCTACTGACTCTTCCATCCACATCCGCAATGTAAATTTCTTTTGCCAGTCGTCTTTCATCTATGCTCTCTATGTGCCCAAACCATTTAAGCATCCCTTTCTCAACTTTGGCACGACTCCTTTTTTTACTCCACATCACTCTCTTATATCTTCAATTCTTAACTTATCATTCAAAATTACCCCACACGTACTTCTTAATGCTCTAATTTCCACCACATTCAGTCTGTTTTCATGACTTCTGCAAAAGTCAACTTTTGCTACCGTACATCAGAGTCAATCTCTTTCCTATTACTAACATTCATCTTCATTCCTTTTCTTTCTTTAGCTAAAGCTTATAAGTGAACTATCTTGGAAATTCATTGTTTCCACAAGTATGCATGGGGCAAATCTCTTATTTTTCGAACCACTTAAACATATCTGTGTCTCGTCTGCGAAAAGCACCTTTTACCAGCGCTCCATTGTCCATTCACTGTAATGACGAGGGAAAAAAAGTCGTTCTCTTCTGTGATTTACGAGCAGTTGTGGCACCCTAGCGGATTTAAAAGCTGTTATCTCACATTTTTCTAACCTTCCTCTGACAGTACGTTCACTTATAGACATCGTTTTTACTTCTCGGAGTTAGTTGGATGCTCTAATTGCTGTCATGAACCAGTTTCTGAGAACATTTGTGACAATATAACAGTCACCCCGAGCCGAAGTACGCCGTTTGCGACTTGCTTTGGTCTCCGCACGTAAAATCCTGTCTCCCTAAACTGTCTTACGGCATCTCTCACAGCATTCACATTTTAAGGTCATTATTATCAGTGTTTTTCAAAACGGTTGTGTTTTTTTTTTCATGGTGGAAATACCTTACAATCGTAAACACTTAAACCTCGATAACTCAAAAACGTGTAAAGTGGCGAATAGGCCCGTCACGTCCTGATTCCCCCGAGGGCGAGAAGCAACTAACGGAGAGCCGTTTCGCTACAATGAATGTGAGAAGAACGATGGATCGATGAAAAGATAGATGAGTGTGGAGGAAGCAAGGAAGGTATGCCAGGATCGTAGCGGATGGAGGTCTGTGGTTTCTTCCTACCCTTATGGGAAACAGGCGTGACGATATGTATGTATGTGTATATATATATATATATATATATATATATATATATATATATATATATATATATATATATATATATATATATATATATATATATATAAATATCACAATATTGTATACGAGTATATAATTATGATGTCATTGAGTTAATTAATTTTTTTTATTTGTCTTTTGACATACTGCTGCTTATGCTTTGTCTTTAAACACTTCGATGCATTGTTATATTTAATGATTAAATATCTCATTTGGAGGTATTTAAGATAGAAAAAATTCTCAAATAATTTTAGAGCTTTGTAGCTCTGTTAGCGGCTTTTACCCAAAATTTTTGTGTATATTTCGTGCAAATGCTGTCAGAATAAACTTCACCATTTCAAAAATAATTGTAGACATTTTTTTATTATGTACTGCAGTATTAATTACCTTCTTGATTTTGTATTTGATTTCTGCCAAATATCTAATACATCTCAAGAACTTTTTTATTTAACTAACCTCTAAATTTAAAAACGTTCACAATGAGAAAAGCATACGGATTAGGTTCAAATGGCTAAATTTACGCCACCTTCTGTATTGGCACTATCCTACGGCAGTCATTAATCTATAGATCGCTATTATAATAAAATTACATTTTCAAGTGACTTGTAACTTCAAGTCTGAATTTAATTTAAACAATAATTTTCCGCTTCAATCTTAATAATAAAGTACGTATATCAAATAAAGTTGATATTCCCACATAACCACTACGCCGCCATTGGAAATTTTCAAAACAAAACTTTTTGATCCATCAGCTTTGTGATATTCTAACGAGTGCAAGAATAAAGCTTATCCACTCTTCCTTCTTCTATTTCAAGTGTGCTTCTCACATTTATTTATCATAAGTTCCTACAAAACAGTGGTAATTCAGAGAACTTGTTCTTGCTTTATTTGCATCAGCGCATTGTACTTAATGTCGACAAGGACGTTTACCAGTGTCAATAACCTTAATAAATGAATTAAATGCAAGTTTTTGCACACGTTACCTTAGGAGAACTAAAATCATGAAGAAACTAGATGTTATTATTATTGGGTAGTACTATTGATGTTACTATTGATGTACCATAGCTACTCGCCCTGAGCATACCACAGATTATCTTACTTTATAACTATAAACATTTTGTTGAAAATTATAACACTAAAAAAAATAATTTATTTTTTATTTGTGGATAAAAATAATTCAGTAACCATAAATATGTACGTGTGAAGGATATGCGGTATCTGAAAACGTTATCATGTTAACAAAACACAGTGTACATCGTTCTCGACGACATTAGCGCTTGCTTTGTTTTTATAACGTTTATATGCACAAAGACCCACCCAAATGATTTAATTAATTTACAAAAAAGAATATAAATTAGTTCTTCAATTTGTCCTATGGGTAAGATAAAAAGTTATGTCCATATTATGGTTAGTTTACAGATATTTCAACAAGAAAGGATGTATATGTGTAGAGTTTTGTCTTCATTTTTTTTTGCAATTTAACACTGAAAATTTATAAAAAACGCAATAATAATACGTTCCTGCGCAGTCAGCACGGTATAGATACATATCTATGAACACTTGGCCTTGTGTGGTGTCCGTGAACAACGTACTTATTTTATACGTAATTATGTTGAACGACTCAATGGTCGTCCGCGTTGAGTAGTTTGTAGCCGTTTGTGTATTATAGGTATTGAAAATATTGTACTCGCAGATAATTAACAATGATTTTTTAATTTTTTTTTATAATACATAGAAAACAATTTCATAGCGTGTTTGTTCGGACAAATAGTTCACATTAAATTTTCCGATCCGATTCTTCTTATATTCCACACTTTCTTATTATTTTATAATTCATAATTATTGAAATAATCTTAATATTTCTATAAAATTACTGCTTGTATAAAAGTCACTATAAGAAAATCGATATAATGATTTATTTATAAAAAGAGTTCACAGTCAATTGAACAAAACCATGAAAAAGTTTGACAGAAAACTACTCGAATTCTAAGAAGTGTTTGATAGATATTTTTATATCTTATCAATATATTTTTATATATATATATATATATATATATATATATATATATATATATATATATATATATATATATATATATATATATATATATATATACTGGTACTACACCTTAACTAATTCAATAGATCATTTTTTATCATTAAAATAGCTTTCACGTGAGAAATGATCACAACAATGTCACAACATCGTTGGAAAGGCATTGTTATAGTCTATAAATGTACGCAAAATAAATATGTTGTACGTGTACCGCAATGCCTTAGGAGCTAAGAAATGCAAATACAATAGCTATTTTAAATCTAATTTTCATATTTATTTCTATGAGACTTCAGCTAACAAGAAGTGTATCTTTTAGGGTCTGCTGCGTTGAGCGCACGCTCATATGAGTAATAAAGCGGATATCTCTAAAAGAAATACGCAGTTTTCTCAGGCTTGATAGGATCAGTGTTCTTGAGTTATGCGCAGTAATGGTGGTGCGAGCTCGTAACGGTGACGCTGTGGCCCATCGCTGGCTACTGTTATTAAATTATATATATAATCATTTATTTACTATCTGTCAAGCAAATTATATACATAATCATTTATTTTCTATATAGCAGGCCTTAAAGACAAGTTGGTCGAAAAAAAAAGTCTTGGCTACGTAATATCAGGGGGTGGACCGGGATAGCGAGTGCTCCAGAACTGCTGCACCTAGCGAAGAAGGAGGAAAGTCCTGAATTGGCTGCCAACCTTTGCAAGTTGGAGAGGCACTCTTAGAAGAAGAGATAGAAAGCCATAACTGCAAAATGATTAAGCTGGTCAAAGCTGTTTGCCGTCAGATATCTACAGATATCTGCACAAAATATGCACGATCACCGCGTTTAGGGAAGAAATGCTAGAGTAAAATGTCTTTTTAACTAAAATGCTTTTTAATTTTAATAACTTAGATGTTCAGTTAAAATATTCGAAGGTTCATAATCTGTCAAAAGACTGATTAATAAAAGTGGCTTACGTCGGTATTCAAGCAGTGTATCTTTTGATTAGAACACGAATATTACATTGTCATTCATGCTTTGATCACTGGTATTTTTTTTCGTAAGAATTTAACAGTGTTAGAATACTGACACACGCTGAGCACACTGACATACAGGTGACCTCAGTATTTGTAGTCAGCGAGCGTTAGTTAGCGCCGCGTTCCCATGGTCATATCAATTAAACAATAACTATTACGATTCGGATAGCGATTCGTAGGTATACTTGAACCATAGTGGCTTTGGGAAATGTGAAGTATAATATAAATTTAGAAATTTCATTATCTTGTTGCATCTTATTTCTATTTTAATATTTTTATGTATCATGCTTATTGCAAAGTGGATATGCGAATTCAATAATTAGTGAACAACAGAGGCTAAACATGATGATAATTAATTTGTAATAATAGATTTATATTTTTTATAAATCAAAACTGAAACGAGTATAGTTTTTATAGAAATGTTTTTTACTGGTATTACATTTACTTCATCGGTCTTCATTGATCTTCTTAGTGTAGTGTCTAGAAACTAGTAATCGGTGCTAATCCCTCTGAATTTTCCGCAAATAAAAATAAAGAAAACGTTTGTCTATACACGTAGTAGTTCAGCCTTTCTTGAGAGAAGAAGGTTATTTTGCTAATTTAACTTCACTTGCAGTTTTAAATTCCAATTTAATAACAGGATTTTATGTTTCACGGTTATCTTTACTACAAAAAGTATGCAATACTTTGGAAATTATGTTCTATTTTAGTGTATGACCTGCATTCAATAATGATAATCAAACCTTTGATTTCTTGCCCCAAGAATATTTTTATATGAGTTTAATAAACTAATAGAATTGAAAATATAAATATTATTTTTTATTGACAAAACTTTACACTACTGGTAGATGAAAATCTATTGGAATGTTGTTTACATCCTGCCACTTTAACTTAGTACATATGTTGTACTAATATCTGCAATAGTATAACAATTATATTTTGGCTTCTTTTATCATTGATGTATATTATTTTCAAATAACAGATTAGAGCAACATAAATTACTCCATATAACACTTCTATATTTGTGTTATTATTAAGTTATTTCTATATTTACGAGTATACGTAGAGTAAAAGTAACATTGCTTTTGCTGCATTTTTGTTTGTATTGTATTTGTTAGTTAATAAAATAATAATGATGCCGGTGCCATTTTGTATGAGTTACAATACATATATTAAATTTTTGATAGATTAGTGCTAAAAGCTGTGTATATAAACTAAAAAATATAAACGTCAAGGCAGTTAATGAAAACGTGGTATTTCTCTTTATCATGTTAATTAATAACAATTAAAACCGGTCAAGTACCAAAAGGTGACGACAATCGACGCTGCAACATGCGTCTTTATACGTTCTAATCAACATAAATTTATCGGATGACTGACTTAAGGTATTTATTATTCCCACTATATTCTTGGCTAAAGACAAAACTTAAAGTAACAAAGAAAAAAAAATATATATATATATATATATATATAATATATATACATACATATATATATATATATATATATATATATATATATATATATATATATATATATACATATATATATATATATATATATATATATATATATACGCTCATATAAAATGCTATTACATAATATCAAATGCCATTGTTCACGCATAGTTCATGAATTATTAGTTATGTTTACAAATGGGAATTGCTTTGTCTTTATCTTTTTAAAAATATGTATTGTATATAAGGTCAATAGAGATAATATTTGTTTTCCATTATTTACTGTTCATACTCAGAACAGACTATATTGAACTAACCAAATTCCGCGTACTTTATTTCAAATTAAACAAAACACTCCACAGTGTGGTTCGGGTCACTCAACTAAGGCATTGGTTTGCACCTTTATGTTTTGCGTCATACACAATTTCCGTGTTTACGTCGTACACTATCCTTTGTCCACGCGTGCCGATTAGATGGTTAATGGTTAGATATTAAAATTAACGAGTAATTAGCTCAGTGGTGAGCTATCGCCTTCTAGAGTTAGTGTTCGCCGATTTGATTCCCGCACCGTGATCCATATATATTGATATAGCCTACCCGTTATTTATTCACTATTTGGGTACCCCAACAATCTGGCTATCATGGCAATCTGGCTACTAGCATGGTGGGTATAACGTCCGTTCCTCTAAAAACGGAGTGACTCGTACACACCAAGAAGACTATATAAGGGTATAGAAAAAAATTATGGACACGGATCCCAATTAGTCTTGCTGTTATGATGCGTATTCTATCGTTTCGCTGAGGTTTCAAGACTGAAGAGCAACATTCGTAGTGGAATACTTTTTTGTGTCGTTTTCCTCACTCTATAACTTTACTCGCGAGTCCTTCGGATGAAGTAATAAAGGGCTTAAAGCCAGACTCGTAATGAAAAATGGAATAAATACTTTATTAAATTACTACCTGGTTAATTATACATATGAAGATGAAAGGACATAACACTAGAGCAGCAATTTAAAATTCTATACATCAGTGGACGTACCAAGAGCTAGCTAAGCAGTCCTTATTGGCGCCAAACCATACTGTAAAAAAACAGCAATGAATGACAGATGAAATTCTGGACTTGATGCAAGAACGCCGAAATTGTAGAACTACAAATCAAAAAAAAAATACACAGCGCTGTATAAGCTTATAAACAAGAAAATAAGACTCGCCAGGGACAATTTTAACAACTACAAATGCGTTCACATGACAGCTTTGAGCTGCACAAAGAGGTAAAGGAGTTAGCAGGTCTAAATAAAAATCCCAACTAAGTATGTTGAATACTGTTCGACGACCATGGCAAATTCCTTGTTGACCTGGATACTAAAAAGCGTACGTGGAGCAACTACAGATACTTCAAAAAGTAGCTGTGGTTTAATCACTAATGATACTGAACTCCTGATTATATCTAAAGTAAAGCAAACATTGTGAGCAGCTAAAACAGGAAAATACTTGGTGCAGACGACATAACGGTCGAAGTTCTAAAGCTCCTTAATTAGTACTACATATGACTCGGGTATTCTTCCCGATGTTTGGCACAGATCTACGTTTATTGCCCTACCGAAAAAGCTAAAACTAAGAAGTGTTTTGAGGTATAGTACGATCAGCCTTATACAATATATTTTTAGACATCATCAACAAGAATACGACCGCAAAGTGACGATTAACTGGAAAATAGTTTGGTTTCCGGTCAGGACCCGAGAGAGATTGTTGCCCTGAATGTTTTAGTAAAAAATGCCGAGATATGCAGAGTGAGCTTCATTGATTATGAGAAAGCGTTTGATCGCGTAAAGCACGATATCCTGTTGCAGCA
>JASFAT010003692.1:0-15593 GCA_031353405.1 Baronia brevicornis | reverse complement strand
TTTGAATTTGTATCTCTCTAACATTGAATTGTTATGATTTAAGTTTTATTTTGTAATATAAAACATTATTATGTTGCCGGCTTTTACTTAATAGTAGACCCTCGGTGTTGAAAATTCAGATAAAACAAACTCAATTAACCCACCATTCGACCAGGACTCCTTTCATTACATTCACCATGGTTCATAGTAGCTATATTCTATTCGAAAATAAATTTACAAGTATCGTTTATCAATATGTTAACAATAACGATTTTAGCTTTTGATCACTTTTACTTGTGTAACTCTAAATCACAATAAAAATAAGTTAATTGTTAAATTTAAGTAGTTAAATGTTAATTGACCAACTTCTTCATATTAAAAATAATACATGAAAGTTTACAATACTTTTCAAGATGAATCTAGATTCAAGCACAGATAAATAATATACATGAAGGGATTGTAAATTAATACCTTGCAACAGTGTTTTCATTTCTGATATTGGTTTTACCCTAGTGTCTGTAACAATTGCGTCCAATGTCTAGAGTCTAAGTTTTACTTGAATCACGAGATTAAGACTTTAATATTATTATTTATTTTTGCATAAAATAAAACCTTCATACTGGTAAATCTGGATTAACATGTTATTTCGTATACAAAGTCCACAAACATATTTTGTTTGTGACAATCTCAGAAAATAATAGACAAGAACAATATAGAAACCTATAGACATTTTAGAAATACAATACATATCGTTGGCCTCACGTAACTCAAAAAAAATATTTTTTTCTCACTTCTCTCTTTTGACGCAATGAATGAAACAAATAGTTCTTTAATAATTTTCAAACTATGAAACAAAATCAGATTTTTATTGTTCCTGTAAAATTTATTCATACGAACTTATGAATTCTATAAATTATTAACTAAAATTTTACTTTGGGAAATGTGTATTCTTCCAATTTTGTTGATTGAGGACGGTAAAATGGCGAATGAACAGAGCAATCATCACAGTTTTCGAAGAATGGATTCGATAGGATAAATATTTGTGTTTATATATATAGTGCGGCTTTCAGACTTTGAATTTATAGCGTTTATTTATATAAGTTTCATTACCCGGTTAAATAGACCAAAAAACTACGTATGAAGGCTGGCAAAAATTGAATGCGTGAAGGGAAAGATTGGTCTAGGTGACGCTTTTACGAGAGATATATGGATATCTAAAAATATTTGCCGCTCTTGCTATATTTAGTTTGCCTACCTCATCATAAATAGCTTAACTTGTTCTAAAAATTAAACGTATAAATCATTTTCTTACAAATACAGTAAGACTTGTACATACACTAGTATGAAAATTATAATTTTTATCTCACTTCATTCGATATTTTCAAATACATTTAGCTCGACAACATGAATTGCTTTCTCTAAGGAACAAACGTCAAATACACTTCGAAATTCTCTTATCGTCTATTATTTTTATATCTTGATAATATTTCTCATACTTTATTTGAACCCAGAACACACTGAAATAAGATGCAGCTAAGTTAACCAAGTTATAAAAGGTTGGTGGATATTTATTTTAGTAGTATTTTTATTTATTTAAAATATATACATGAATTAGAATTGCCTCAACAACATTAATTGGTTTTCTAGGCGTAAAAGGTTGGAAATACCGTTATCCTAGCAGAACATTTTTTTTAAACGTAGTCGTATCTTACTAAAATTATTAAATTATTGTAACTAACAAATAAGGATCTTAATGGTCCCTATTAAACGAATTATTATTTTTAAGAGCAGAATCAATTACACATTTTTATAATTTGTAATTTTTTCTTCAATGAAAACTGTAATTCATCATTTAATATAAGTCAATGAAATACAAGAACCAGATTATAATGGATTTTATGTATATAGAAATGTTTTTTTCGTATTTTTGGGTTACTTAGTCTCCACACACCTGATTTAATGATTACTATAGTTAGAACTAAAGAGCATGTTTCATTTTAAAATAAGTTTGTTGTGTATGGATCCTCTTAAACATATTTTTTACTCTCTTCTTATCATATGATCGTTTCTCTTGAGATTTATTTCGACACATAATTTTGGATATTCACGAAATATTGAAATATGTAAGTGCCTTAATGCATTTAAATTAAATATATAGTCTTCATTAAGTTAGATATCCGTCCTCCAGAAATGGAGAGGCCCCTGCTCAACAGTGGGACGTATATGGGTTGTTAAAAAAAGTTAGATATTTGCTGTATGATTTTCGATAGAGAATAGAGCTTTTCTCTGGTGTGTGTGTATGCTTGAGTAATAAAATCAATTCCTTGATCTCTTATCTGCTGCTAAGCATGAGACGACTCTAAATTTGTCTGGTTTTCGATATGAAAAAACGTGACTGGTTCCGATCGTATGTGGTTTCTCGACAGGAGAGGAGAAGTCCAGCAGTGATTTGTTACAATTTACAATTGTATTGATAAATTTAGAAATTTAATTTTAATCACCCGTTAAGCGGTCGTCTATTTGAAGATGGAAAAATCGCAAATCAATATTAGCCTGCGGCAGTCCATTGCTGAACATAGGCTTTACCTAAGGCGCATCACCTAGCCCGATTTTCGGCGACACGTATCCCGTGTCTGCTAGACGCCATGCGCAGATTGTAGCTTCATCTAGAAGGGGGACGTTCCATGCTACGTTTTCCGAGACGCGGTCTCCACTCCAGCACTCGTCTACTCCATCAATTGTCGATTCTCCGACAAACGTGTCCAGCCCATTGCCACTTCAGTCTGTTAACTTGAAGAGCTGTATCGGTCACTCTGGTTTTTCGATGTATAAAAATGTAACTAAATCGCAAATAATCACAGGAAATTCGCATTCTTATATAAGTAAGCTCTTAGAATTTAGTTCCTATCGGCACAATTATATTACCATGTATTTCTATAGAACACGTAGGCCTTTTGTGGGGGAAAATTAAGTTAATGAAATGGAACTAGGTGTTCGGTGCTGCAATATTAATTACCTACCTTCTTCCGAAAGCACTTATTTGTCTCGTATCCTTTCGATGAGGTTATAAGTCACAAGATAGAGCGATTTGCATTTACGTTTTTAAGGATTTGAATCATAAGTAACTAGCAATATTTCTCTTACTGTTAAAGAGAAATTTATATCAAACTTAACTTCATTCCACACAGCACTACGCTGTGGAAGCAGCTACCTTCAGCCGTGTTTCTGACCTAATACGACTTTGGAACCTTAAAGAAAAAGAGGCCAACATATTTTTTAAATGCCAGCAATGCATATGGCAATGTGGATGTCTATGGGCGGCATTGGATGCTTTCCATCATGCTTACCACCCGTTTGCCTTCTAACCCATGAAAAGATAGTTTACCAGGCAGTTTGAAATAAATAAAGAGCATTAGCTCGACCTAAGTGAATCAGTGGTGAAGTTACCACTTTAAGAGTCAACGGGTTCGATTCCCGCACCAGAATCAATATATGTATACCTTACATTTTCTGTCTCTTGTCAATTCGTCTTGGACAAGCGTTGTGAGTTAATATCTATTCTTTCAGAAATCCGGAGGTCCTGTGCCCAGCAGTGGGATATACATGTACTATAAAAGAAGTACAGCATTGTGCACTAGGAGGTTAGGATTGGAGAATGATGGATAAAATATTATAATCGTTATTATTATAAATGAAACAAGTATGATAATTCGATCTAAAAAAGCGAAAACGCTGTAAATGATACACATGTCAACATTTTTTTATTGCATATTCGTATCAGAAAAAATACTGCGTCGAATGGTCTGAGTCTCACAGCTCTACGAAAAAAATTTAGGCAAAACTTTAGTGACTTACAAAAAGATGTAGCATAGGGCCTTAGTGACTTACAAAAAGATGTAGCATAGGGATTTCAGATCAGATAGAAAAATAATTAAAAATGACTATGAGATTAGTGTTTGAAATTAAATTAGGATTGAATCAGATTTATTTATTTTTTGGTGTATTAATATAATATAAAGTAAGAAAGCCACATAAACTTAATTACTTTTAAAATAAGATGGAATGAAATTGGTAGGAGAGTCAAAAAGTTATGATGTTTTATTTAAATAATTACCATCATCATCATTTAGTAATTTCCTTAAACATTTTTGGACAACAAAATTTGAACTATTTTTGACTTTTTGACAGACCTTTGACTATTTAAATAGACTTTATTTTGATGATAAAATCGGAGGAGCGGAGGAGAATGACACGGTAAATTTTTGATTTCCGGCTATCAAAACTCACCGGAAAAGTGCAGTAGGTGAGTATACTGAATAAGAACTCTTCCGGATTAACCAGTTAATTTATGGTATACAATATAGTTCACTTCAATAGAGAGTCTGTATCTACCACAAGAAAGCACATATCATATGAAATCACATTCATAAAAGGGAAGATAAAATATTGTTTTACTAATTAGAAACCTAAAACGCTATCTCTTCCTAATTTGCACGTTTCTCTGTATGCAATATCATTGGGAAACTGCCTCAGTGGTGTGTTAAGTGGGTGGCTTTGTAATTAGATCCTTTGACATTTCCGACTGCTTTGCTGAATCATCTACTGGCGCGGTTGAAAGCTTGTCTAAGTAATTAGGTTTACTAATACATACATGTGTAATATGTACATGTATACATGTGTAATAAACAAGTCATTAATTTAATTTGTATAAAAGGAACTATTGTAACTTTACAATTATTATTGAAATAAATGTCGTTAATTACTAGTACTTTCTTTTCTTTTTTTTGATGGCAATTAGTTATAACTATTATGCCAGTGTCAAGTAAAATACAATAACATCAAATCTCTTGAAATATTAATAGTCAACTTATCACGTTGCGTCTTGATAAAATATGGTGGCTATTCTACCAAAAACTACTACGGACGTTTTCAGTCAACTTAAAAAGTCACGATACGCGCATTTATTTCATACCACTTCAATTATATGCCTTAATCGAACTATATTGTATAATACACCACCACAATTAAACAATATATAATAAGATAAAATTATGAAAATGAAATAAAAACACAACGTCCTGATGTAAGTTGGCGGGAAAATTCCACCAGTACTTATTGGTACAGAAACCATCATAATACTAGAATACTTTAATGTCACCTTTTCATCTTTTATATTAAATTTCATGACTTTGGATCCCCTTGGCCTTGTCACAGATCACATTTGTGTGACCCGACCCCCTCGTGTCACGTCACATATTTTCCAATCCGACGATTGGCTCAGTGGCGGGGCCATCCGCCCGCGGAGTCAATGGTCGCGGGTTCGATCCCCGCATCAGAATAAATATTTAGGATGTATAAATATTTATTCTGATTCTGGTCCTCTCCAATCCGTATTTCCTTTCCTGCCCTTTCCATTCTTCTCTATCCTTTCCCTTCTTCTCCGCCAATCCACGGCCTGCCGTGCCGACCGTCCCAGGATCAAGCTCCCCCGGGTACTATAGTGCCTTACTTCAGCATGCAGGGCTCTGCTGGGGTTGACCTCCATCCTCCCTTGCGGCTCGTGGGATTCACTAAAGACGAATTTAATATACCTAATTTGTTGAAAAATGACGGCGACGTGGTTCGCTACCCGTTACGTCCTGATTCTCATGAGGGCGAAAAGCGATAATGGAGAGCCGTTTCGCTGCGATGATTGATAGCAGATGGAGCTCTGTGATCACTGCCAACCCCTGCGGGGGATAGGCGTGAGTATATATATAAAAAAAATTATTAAATTAAAACAGGCCTTCCAAAATTTTATATAATTTTTCTTAAATATTGATAAAATTGTTAATATTTTTAAGGTTTTCATTGGAGTTCATGTTTAGAGTTTTAGTATTTTAAATTTATACATGAGACATCACGAAGCTTTATTGAACCACTCCTACCACTTAATGTGTGACGTAATTCATGGATGTCCCCTTCCATGCATACATTTTATATTAACATTCCAAAACAACAACACAATTTAAAGGTTTTATTAAGAAGAGATTGGTTCAGAAAGCCTTTTATATGACAAAGAAGTATATAGAAATAAAAATTTATGGAATCTTCTCTCCGGCCAAGAAGAACATAATTGTTAGATAGCCATTTGCTTTTCATTGTAAAAAGAAATACACATATTATATATATATTGCTTCGGATTTTTTTTCCAAAGCCTATATATATATATATATCCATATATGCACATATATATATATATATATATATATATATATCCATTTCTGGAGGAATGGACATTAACCCACAATGCTTTTAGATTTCTGAAAAAAATGTATCTGATCACTCAAAAATAGTCAGTTGAGACGCTGTACAAAATTTTCTATTGGTCATGTGAGACTCAGACCATTCGACGCAGTATTTTTTCCTGATCCGAATTTGCAATAAAAAAATTTGACGTCTGTGTCATTTACAGTGTTTCGCATTTTTTGTGTCGAATATAAACTTGTTGCATTAAAAGTAATCGAATGAAAACTCAAATATCCCTGGAATCAATAAAATCGCCATTAAGAATTGAAACGCTTTTCTCATAAGATAATTTTCTGTAATCTTAGTCTAAGTCTAAGTCGTTACTTTGCGATCAAATTAATTTTGCGAGCGTCTCGGTAATAAAATATTATTCCTACTCCTCTTCAAATAACCTCAGATTTATTAACACCACTTTAATCGACTTCCGTTATCCATTGAAACGATTTTTTTATACAATTATAAGAGAATTCGAACACAATGTTTTCGAGACACAAAAAACAAATAATTTGCTACCGAAGTACAGAAAACAAATTTTTGTATTAACAATAAATTTTGTTAATACAAAAATTAGTTTTCTGGAAACTTGAAATGCTCTTTATACAATTTTAAGAGAATTCGAACACAATATGTTCAAGACACGAAAAACAAATAATTTGCGTTCTAAGTACAGGAAACTAATTTTTGTAATAACAATAAATTTTGTTAATACACAAAATAGTTTTCTGTAGCTTGGATGCAAATTGGTTCAGTAGTAGGGTACTACGGATACGGAATAGCTTATTGTCCGTCTCTTCAGAAATGGGGAGACCCGTGCCCAGCACTGGGACACGTATGGGTTGTGATAAAAGAAATTAGTATCGGCTGGAATTTGATTAGAGGCTTAACTTTTTGTTATGTTTATTCGGATGTATAAGGTTCTTATTTAAAATAAACATTTTATACAGCCCACATATGTATGTATGTATGTCCTACTGCTATGCTGGGCACGGGGCTTCACCATTTCTAAGGAACTGCATATTAATCTATAACGTTTGTTCAAGATGGATTGGTGGGACATCTCGACCCGGATATAAATAATTGTAGTCCCTATATATGTATATTTATTTTTTTAACTTTGTCTCCATCCTACGATTGTCTTACGATGTCTGGCAGAAATCGTTCTTAGCGATAAGACCGCCAATAACAATGTTATACAATTATTGATTGTAATATATAAATATTACAATCAATAATTGTATAACATTGTTTTTGGTGTACAATAAATAATATATCTATCTATATTTATACCGATCGAAGTATCGACGAACTGAATCGGTAACTTCACCTTTCAACCAAATAAGTAGGTTAAATAAATATAATTATTCCTATATATAGTAGACATTTTTTTCTTTAATTTAGGTATCTGGTTTGTAAGGTCCTTTATTAAAACCAACAATAATATTAAAAATTTGTCTGAATGTGTTATATTACGTTATACGTTACTTCAACGCGTTGAAATTAAATTTTAGTGACCTATGGGTCATTTGCGTTATGTTACTGCCAAAGCCCACTTCAGATAGCAAAGCCTGCAGTAATTGTAATTTGATAAAAAATTAAGTTACAAGCGATAGCGTTTAAACATTTATTTTTTAGTCGCTGTTACCGTCTAATAAATAAATATATAAATCACTGTTTGTTTACGCCAATGAATTCTTAACACTTAAGACCCTTCTATAATATCATGGTCTTTTACGGTATTTTCCGTTATAACTCTGTTTCCAACTGAGAGGTATCATCTATAAATAATTTAATCTGGCTCAAAAGAGGGAAGTACTGAAGTAGAATTTATAAATTCATCCCCCAAAAGAATAAAAAAAAAAATATCTATGTGTTTAGATGCGACAGAAGTAAAGCCTTCAGAAAACTAAAACTTCAAGAAAATGAGACCAATGCAGAGTATCAGGATTAGGATAATTGTAGGGTTTACTTGTCATAATATTGTTACCAAGTTTAAAAATTATTTCACATAGTATTCTACATATATTACATTATATATTACACAGACTCTTAAGTTTTTAATTTCAACAAACGATACCACAAGCTTACGGTAACTAAAATACTATAATTTCATTTCATTCGCAAGCTATTTTTAGTCTCGCTTTTTCGTTTTATCGAGTTTCAAATACACAACAGTGCTAAAGAAGTTTTCACTTCAATAAGACATGACGTTTTGTATGGACACAGCCAGTTATAATATAAAATATTATAATTTTCCTTAAGCTTGTCACTTGCACCACTAGTGTATGTAAGTGTACGCTACACACAGGAACGTCGTAATTGTTCCAATGTGACGTCTGATTAGCTCCCAATTGTTCTGCCTTTGACATTAACGATCGCTTCACTGATATCGTCGCCTTGTGTTATGTGTGTGCTACCTTTATTATTTTAAAATGGTTGTTCTCCCAGGCTTTGTTTGCGTAGGTTTTAAATTGAAAAATGTCTTTGTTCTGTTTTGTATATCATGAGAATTGAAAAGAAATAAAAATTATTTTAGTAATTAAAAAATATTTAATCGGACTTCATCGGCATTCATCATCATTACCAGCCCACGGTAGTCCACTGCTAGACATAGATCTTACCCAAGGCGCGACATCTAGCCCTATCTTCGGCTACATGTAGCCAGTCTCTACGTTTTGCTTTATTTTTTATTTATTTGTTTTTGTTTATTTTAATCTACGATGTTCCATCGCTGGAATAAGGTCTCTTCTGGTATGTGGCAATTCTAACGAATTTAGGCCGTGCTGTATTGGCGTTTGATCTTTTCTGGTATGTTTGCAATTATAACGAATTTTACATTTTCCTCTTATTCAAAATATTAAACAAATATTTATGAGTATATAGTGCAAATTGATCATTATTGTGATAAACATCTGTATTGAAAGATGGGCAATTGTTTGAAGAATTACCAATGGGTATATAGGGAAAACGTCGCTAAAAAAGGAGTAGGTATCGAATCTGCAACCTTGGCTGTGTAGTAAAAATAAGAAAATAAATATAATGTATCTGTTATGTGACTTAGGGTCGTGCTGCGTCAGCACTTCTCTCTGGTGGCACGAGGGATTCTCCGGTATATCGCGATTGTAACAGATTTACAGCGCCTTTCTCTTGAGGTATATCAAGAGGAGGACAATAGTGATGGCTATATCAAGAGAAGGGAGTGGTGGAGTATTGTTGACTACCGTTTTTTTCAGTAAGAATTAAGCTAGTGATTCAGTATTACATACACTTCTTTCACAAATACACAATATTATTTTTCCCCAATTTGTTGTCGCCGATCTTAGCAAAGTGTGTTTTGCACCGTCCCTCTAATAATTGAATTATCATTTTCGAATTTAGTGACAGTGGTTATTTAAATTAGTGTCGGCTGCTTCCTGGCAGGAAATAAGAAGAGTGCTTTCTGCTTATACATCAATTGTTAATCATACAATATTGTTTTTTGAATTGGATTTGCCGATCTTAGCAAATTAATTGTTGACTTCATCTCTATTAAGGCCAAAATCATGTATTTGCTGTTTCGTATTTTCATTATATAATATGTTATATAATAATAATACCAAGAACAATTTTAAGACAATACAATTAGAGAAGTCAAATTTATCACAAGGGCAGTATGGTTGAAGACGAATCAAGTGTCACGTTGAGTTACCAATGGCCCTAGGCGTATGGGTCACGTGTAGGCGTGTGTGTGGTACAAGTTTAAAGCTTACGGATATATATTTTTTACTAACTCCTCGCCCTGGCTTCACACGGGTGGTGCACCTAATGAATAATGAAAAATGTGACAGTCCTTAGAGGAAGAGCACGAAGCACAGAAACAAAGTTTTGCTTTTTTAATACAAAAGAAAGTGTAATTGAATATATTCATTAATTAATTTGAATTAATAGCTTTCAATAGTGTTAAAATAGCACCGATGATTTCGCCAATGTCACGTAGAAGGGAGAACACAGGAAGGAGGTTAATTAGAGCGGTTGAGATAAGGAAGGAATAGAATGCACAGGACACTTAAGAGATTGAAGTAATTGAATATAAATAAATGTTAATCTATCAATATTGATATTTAATTTGTTTATCATAGCTTTTTTATTTAATCATAGTAATGGCGCCATCTATTAGTTTTATTGCGATTTAAAATGACGGAACAGAGAAAATGAAATTTCACGACTTTCCGTACAATTTTTGAAAATTATATTTAAACAAACCTTGCCCTGATAATAACAAACATAACAAAAAAAGAATTATCTAATTTTATGCAGTCGTTCTAAAGTGATGCGCGTACATACATTTGGGCGGTTCATTTTTAATTATATATAAGATTATTATAATACAATTTTAAATACTTTGACCAATTTTTAAATTTGAAAACAAATATTAGATGTTGCAATTAGGTCAGAAAAATTTTAATTCTTTTTTACTATTCATGTATTGATTACTTTTTCTTTGTAAACATTTCAGTATTAATCTTCTATAAAAGACATTAATAAATAGTTATATCTAGAAGAAAATGGAAATTATCAGTGGAAGTTAATATATTTTTTTTAATAAATGCATTTGATATTATTATTAATCAATAGAATTAATAATTATCCTTCGTTTATAATATATCTTACCGCTGTCACTTGTAACCTGGACCATTATCAGACAACCACATTTGTGGGGACTGCAATTTCAATTCGGATATGAAAATAATTGTGTGGAACGAGTGACGTTTTACGGAAATGGGTTTCTATAATTGATATGGAGTAAAGATGCGACGAAAAGATAACAAATCTTGGCACGAGCAATTAAGTTTAATTGTGTTGTCAAAGATTCTATAACAATAAGTAAATAATACAGCTAAGGTAAGGTAATGTTATAAGAAATTACAGTACTGTCATTAGCTTGCGGCAGTCCACTGAGGGATATAGGTCTCCCCCAAAAAGCGCTACCTAGCCCGATCTTCGGCTACACGGATCCAATGTCTGCTTGCCACCCTGTGTAGTCTGTCGCTCCATCTAGTCAACGGGCAACCCACACCACCTTTTTCAAGACGTAATCTCCACTCCAGCACTCGTGAAATTCCGAAATGTTTGTGCAAATACAGACAGCAATATCCAAAACTGGAATAATAAAGTTGAATCCTCCCTTATCCGAGTGAACAAACCTAGTAATAGGGTCGAAGACGAATTCAGGTTATGTCTGAAAATAATCGTCAACTTATACAAAAATTAATGCCGAGACACGATGTCAAAATTTTGTTTCTTAGTATATTTAGATACGGATATTTAGTTTTAAACGGGATAGAATTGAGAACCTTGACTGTATTATAAGCCTTACATAATGTTATATATTTGTATATTCAAATAATATTTTTTTTTATATATTCACGCCTACGCCCCGCAGGGGTTGGCAGTGACCACAGAGCTCCATCTGCTGCCATTCATCGCAGCGAAACAGCTCGTCATTGGTCGCTTTTCGCCCTCGTGAGAATCAGGACGTGACGGGTGGCGAACCAAGTCGCCGTCATTTTTCGACAAATTAGGTATATTAAATTCGTCTTAGTGAATTCCACGAGCCGCAAGGGAGGATGGAGGTCAGCCCCAGCAGAGCCCTGCATGCTGAGGTAAGGCACCATAGTCCCCGGGGGAGACCGACCCCGGGACGATCAGCACGCTTGCGACTAGGCTCGCATCCATTGGCACGGCAGACCGTGGATTGGCGGAGAGGAAGGGAAAAGGATAGAGAAGAAAGGAAGGGGCAGGAAAGGAAATGCGGATTAGGGGGGTTACCAGACTCGGAATAAACATTTATAAATCCATATAAATATTTATTCCGATGCGGGAATCGAACCCGCGACCATTGACTCCGCGGACGGAGGGCCCCGCGACTGAGCCAATCGGTCGTCAATATTCAAATAATATTTCCTATAAATATGTGTAAATTCCGTTATTTCTTTTGTAGGTAAACCTGTCTAAGTAGTCGGTGTTCTTAAATAACTGTACATATAAAGTAAAAGTTGATAGAACACTTACTATATTCTAGGTAACGTAAGAGGTTTAATAATGATAGAGCCACGCTGTAGACGAATACTAAGTACCATACTCCCGCAGAATACCAGCGTCTGAGTGGTAGTTTAGCTACCGCGCTTCGTACGGTGTGCGGCCGAGTTCCGGAGGCCCAACACCCTCCCCCCTCCCTCTACTATAATATTTTGTTAGAAGAATTCAAAACGAACGAAAACAAAAAGGATAAGTTTGCATTTTATTTTCACAGCCCGAATTATTTCTATTGGTGGATATTAGCATCTTTGTATAAACAAGTTATGTGATCGGCATACGTTTTTTCTTTTCCTTGTTTTTTTTTTATTAAACGATTGGCCGAATATTGGCCTCAAGTAAACCTTGTATTAAAAGTAAAATTAACGACTTTTACCTTAAAACTCTACCTTCATAATTCGTCCTCAGTTTTTATATTAAGTTCTGTGATTATTTAGTGTTTGTATATACTTTAAACTTTTCCATCAATCCGAAGGCAGAGAATGCCTTTCGGCATCAAGTCAGCGTTTGTGCTAAAAATGTACATTAAATATATGATAAATATTTTTAATATAACTACAATTCTTGTTTGAACTTTCAAGGGCGCCAGTGTAATGCAGTGATACATATATACATTCATAAATGTATGCAACATGTATCACAAATGCAACACGATCCGGACGACGAAACAGCGTCATTCAGATCCACTCACGACACCAACACTCACACGCACCCCGGCTCTAGCCGAGCACGTAGAGTAGGGAACACTTCTACACCGGCCGCTTACACGAGATTCTCTCACGTACCGGGTCGGTTCTAACCCCCTAGACCTTAGGGTCTAGGGGACTACACACACATATGTGTAACTCCGATACGGCGTCAGGCCGATGGAGTCTGCGATTTGCGCAGATTCCCAATTATATTTTACTTGCCCGCGGGCCCTGAATTCGATAAAGCTGTAAAAGCCAATAGGCTACCAGCATTAACATCTTCGAATCCAATCAACCACAAATGCATTAAACCCTTTTTATATTATATTACTTTTTTTACGTTCGTAATATTCAAATTCAAAATGAAATAGAAAGAAGAATAAATTGTTATAAAACAAAATGCAAGAGTTTGATTAACGTATTTCGCATAGACGTGCCACCCGTCCGGCACAAAACATTATATATATATATATATAAATATATATATATATATATATATATATATATATATATATATATATATATATATATATATATATATATATGTGTACAAAATATAAAATATTAAGTAAAAATATGAATAATATAATATATTATGTTATTAATCTATAATGATTTTTTGAAACGCAAGAATAGATTAATATCATTTTGAAGCATTTTATTTAAATAAGCCCCCTAAGGTGTGACGGGCTGGTTTCCGCAACTCGACTTCATCATGCGGCTATTTTGCGTGTTGTCAGAGCAAGGGAGTAAAGAGCGGACGAAAGTCTCCGCCTCCGACATCCAGGCCCTTGCAGTACATGTATTAGGCTGTACAATATAAGTTTCACAGCGGTTATGTCTATATCAGATGTTATCCCGCTCAGAAGGTTAATGGAGAAATTGTCAGCCGTAAAACGTAATATCCCAACGTATCAGTCCATCACGAAACACCATTCGCCTTAGTGCTAGTGATATAACGGCGTTACCACTGCACTCACGTGACTGACTTCATTGACACCAAAAATGGGCAAGCGGTATACCGAATGGGCGGTCAGTTTGTTCGGGAACGGTTCGGATCGACGGCTTCGATGTGCAGAGGAATCTGCAGCCGAGGCGCATCGATTGACTTCTGAGAAGTCACATCGACGAAGCCCGCTGCAAGCTGCAGAGACCCCTGCCCGGGCTGCTCTCGAACAAGTTTAAGAACGGTGAGTTTGACGTTAAAGACAAAGAACGCAGTGGGTAGGCCGGAGAGAGTCGGCCGAAGACATGGAATTGGCCGCCACTACAAGCCGAAAATCGCCGTTTATGAATCTATATCGCTCAAAGTCGGCGTCGGGGGTCTATGAGACTGACAAATATTTCTGCATACTCGGAATTCGCCTTCGAGCCTTCCTTTTCGATTTCCATACAACGCATTTTTCGACGGCCCGCGAAAACGAAACGCGATAGCGGGTGAAGAACAAACATCGTTCGGAGAACTCGAGGCCCTACCACCGGGTGCAAAATTTTCGGCCTAACTCGAAAAAAAAAATTTTTTCGGCCAAAAATTTCAAAGCTTAGTTTGGGTCCGGTGGCACCAGGTACGGTAAATGTTTCAACGGTTTTATATGTAATTGATAAGTGGAATTTGAGAAAAAATGCCAAAGCCGAGAAACCTCATCGTTTTCGAGAAACTTTTCACGGCACGCCCGACTGAAAAGAGATAGTAGGGTGGTCCTTGAACAAAATATGTTAGGGGGAAGTAGCAATTGGGTAAGCCGGCGAGAAAAATCCGATTTGGCCGAAAACAAGATGGCCGCCATAGAAGCCGAAAATCGCCATTTATGAATCTATATCGCTCAAAGTTGGCATCGGGGAGTCTATGGGTCTGGCGAGTATTTCTGCATATTCCGAATTCGGCTCCGAGCCTCCCTTCTCGATTTCCATACAACGCATTTTTCGACGGCACGCGAAAACGAAACGCGATAGCGTGGTGGTGCTCGAACAAACATTGTTCGGGATCTTGAGGCCCTACCACAGAGTGTAAAATTTTCGGCCTATCTCCGAAAAAAAAAATTTTTGGCCAAAATTTTTCGTAATTTCAAAGCTTAGTTTGGGTCCGGTGGCACCAGGTACGGTAAACGTTTCAATGGTTTCGTATGAAGTGGATCAGCGAAATTTCAGGAAAAATACGGAGGCCGAGAAATCTCATCGTCTTCGAGAAACTTTTCATGGCACGCCCAACCGGAAAGAGATAGCAGGGTGGTCCTTGAACAAAATATGTTAGGAGGAGATAGCGATTGGGTAAGCCGGTAAAAAAAATCAGATTTGGCCGAAAACAAGATGGCCGCCATACAAGCCGAAAATCGCCATTTATGAAAATATATCGCCAAAAGTCGGCATCCGGAGCTTTATGGATCTAGTGAGTATTTTTGCAAATTCGAAATTTGGCTTCGAGCCTTCCTTCTCGATTTCCATACAACGCATTTTTCGACAGCACGCGAAAACGAAATGCGATAGCGGGGTTGTGTTCGAACAAACATTGTGCGGAAACTTAAGGCCCTACCACAGGTTGTAAAATTTTCGGCCTATCTCCGAAAA
>JASFAT010004030.1:0-17891 GCA_031353405.1 Baronia brevicornis | reverse complement strand
AAATAACTAGTTTATTTTAATATATAAAATTGTGATATAATGTAAGTCGTGTTTTGGATAACAATGGACATTTAACCATGGGAATACTAATATAATAAAATATAATTAAACAATACACTAGCACTAACGAACTATCCTATGGTAAATATAGCCATTTTGCATCCGGCAGATCGATTTCGATAATATTTAGAATATGAAATTTTGTTTTAACAAACGAATTTTCAAAAAGAATTTTATTTATCAATATAAAGACTATAAATAAATATAGCGTACTTTAAATATAATTTTTACTTAACATTAATGATATGGGTACGAGCGCAAATGTTACAAATGTACTACTACCACACGACACAAAGTTAAAAAAATCCCTTTATATATATATATATATATATATATATATATATATATATATATACATAATATATATATATATATATATATATATATATATATATATATATATATATATATACACATGAATAATGCCACTCACATTCTCGGAGAGAAGAAATTTTAATATATAAATTAATTGTGTCGCTTTTTAAGGACCTACTGTAAATATAATTTCAAAGAATTGACATTTTAAGTTTTTTAAGCATACATATTTCTTGCTTCATTGGCACTGTAATGTAATAATTAATTTATATACGAAAACCAATAAAATTGATAGTGGTTTGAATTATGCTTTAAGTCATTAAGTTGATAGACGTGCCACAGCTTAGTCCCGCCGAGAATATTGATGGATAACTATAGATATCGACATTTATATGAGAAACATATTTCTACAACATTACATTTAAAAGGTATAACAAAAGAAATTTTACAATTAATTCACGAATAAAAAGATTTCTTTATAATTTAAATAGTTTCTCGATCTCCTCGTTTTACATTTTAAAACTATGAGTAAATATTATTTCAAATTGTTAAAAAACTATTTAATAAATAATATTTGATTCAGTCAAAATAAAACCTTAAACACATTATATAAGATGAACTATTAAAAAAGTTAACTATGCGGATAATCTTTGGTTGTATCAGTCAGTGAAGAAATCTTGATGAAATCGATAATAAACACGATTTAAATGCCAAACATAACGTGACATTATCATTTGACTAATTTAATAACACTATAGCAACATGTTAGTACATATCAGACCATGTTGATACAACATATTACAATTACATGTATTCACATGTTACTTGTAACAATTTAAGTTAGTGTAAACGTGATATTGTTATATAAAATGTTGCACGTTTATTAAATATCTCTAATTTAGTAGCATGCAACGAAGTATTGAATAATACTTATTTTAATACCTTCTTACTTTGAATTTAATGATGAAGTTGTAACGAAAAGTTAAATATATACTCAAAAAATTTAAACTTATTAAAACGTTTTTACAATACAAATCTAAATAACCGCACTTCAAACCCTCTAAGACTCGTTTCGATATTCGAAATGCCTTAGAATTATCGATATCATCTCTGGAAATTGAAAATGGTAATTCTTAATATGTTTACAGGGAATTAATTAAATTTTGTGGAGGTGCCAAATTGCAAAAACAAGATTGTACATATACACGATTCGTCAACAAGATGATGCTATATAACCGCTAGCTAGCATTAAATTTATAACAACTACAAAAAAAAAGAAAAACGTAATATGTTCAACATAACACGTTTAAATTCGATGTCGAAAAATGTCGTCATACTTATACATACATAGTTACCAGGTTAAGATGTGTAATAGAATCGCCCAGCTGAGTTGCTGCACAGTGCAGAATATACTGTCATTTCCTAAATTCATTTAATTTTTAGTCTTAATTATTCACAAAGAGTATTTTATTTTCATAAATTATTTTTTTTTAAATTGTTGGGTCATACTAATACGTAAATAAAATATTAACGCCACAATATTCTATACTACATTACAAATGTATTAAATCAAACGCTGATTAAATGTACATAATATAATAAAATTACACAAAATAAGAACATCTTGAAGGAATATTAACCCATTCGCTACGGCAGTGCGCTCCGTCGGAGTGACACCGGTGGATTGTCCATTGACCAACGACTGTGCTCAAGGCGTAGTGACAATGCACCCAGAATCGAAATAAATACTTGGAGGCTATACATATATTCATCCCAATTCGGGAATCGAACCCGCGACGATTGACACTGAAAACGATAGCTTGGCCACCGAGTCTATTACCTGATATTATTTTGTTTAAATAAACTCCATGTCTTAGAACTTTCTCAATGTGACGCACCAAAAATGCAGTAAACCCTCCTATGAACTATGAACTATGAAATTTATAGAGTTAAAGTTCATAATCAATTTATTTTACCAAACTAAATTATTTTATTAAGTTTTTATGTTTTAGGAACATTGATTATACAGACAGTTATCCCTCGTATAACAAAGTTTTCCTACCAACTCAATAAAAAACGCGGAACCACTCTACCGCTTTATAGGAGGGTTTACTGTATTGTGTTAATTTTTCACTAAACATTGGGTTACTAGGGGGGAAGTGAAGATCCTTCATTGTATTTTTCGGATAATGAGGAAATCTGCTACACAGAAGATTATTCTAACTCGATTATCCTTTGTTTAATAGTAACTTTCAATTTAATTTTCAACAAGCTGAAATAACGATGTCTGATTTTTTTTTTAAACCACAAGACTACTTTTTAGGATAGGAAGGTAAACGAGCAAGCGTATCGCCTCAATGAAAGACTTGCTTGAGGATATGATAAGTGCTTATGTACACGATTTGATATTTAAATGTTGTTGATACAATTCTATAAGTACAGTAAACGGAATTGAATGTATTCCTTGTAGTCTGATATAATTGAAATAATTAAACTGCTTTATCAGCAAGAATTGGATTAAAATCTCAAAGGCAGACAACGCATTTACAATGCCTAGGGTGTTGCAGATGTCTATGGGCGGCGTTGACTGCTTTCCATCAGGCGACACGCTTGCTCGTTTGCCAACCTACCCTACTAAACATTAATAAACTTAAAAAACCCACAACTAAACATTCTATTATCGTCCTTTAGGCAGGCAAAGTCCAAAGTGTTGTAGAGGTCCATGGTGGCTTATGGTAGTCATTACCTACTATCGGGAGATTCATTTGCTTTTTGCTTATCTAATTAATAACATATTACTAAACCTGAATATTATTTTTTATTCACACTTGAGTATATTTTATTAATTAAATTTTAACTCTCAGGTCATAATTTGTGTAAAAATTGCAGCATTTATTACCAAAGAAATTAATTTTAAAATTAATAAATTTAAGATTAATTTGTTTCTTTACACGATACTAACCATACATTCAACTAATGGAACAGTCTATATTTTATAAGTTGAGTGCAATTTTGTTGAACAGAGTATTTTTTCCAGATACAAGAGAAAGTTTTATAAATTAGCTGTAAAAGCTAAAGCTTAAATATTATATAAAGATATATTTTGTGAGGTTCATAATGCGTAAAAATCCGTTTAAAACAAATACATTTGAACTTCATCGTTTAAGCGGCTTAATTATTGGACTGTTGTATGGAAGCGAGGAAAGCCGGATCGACGGATGCCACTTTTGCTGTAAGGAACGCATGCATGCAGAACAATAAACTTTGAAGAATCTGGCATTCCAACTCCTGAGGACAATAACAACAAAATAAATTACATTATCACTTCATATTTTGATATTAAGTATAGTGTTATTTTATATAATATACACATTTATTTTTAAAACAAATATTATAATAATTAAAAACAACATTCCATAAGATTCTAAAATAAAAGTTACCTTAGTCTCGATAACTTTTGTTTCTGTATCTTGAAAATGTAGTTTCAGTTTCGATTTACCATCATCACTCGAACCTCTTAATTGCGAAAATCTGTAAAGATTTATTTGTATTGAGACGTCATATATGTGTTCCTACATCCCACTGCTACTGATTTTATTTAGTGACTACACGTTGTTGGAGTTAACAGGAAGTTGACGTTTTATAAAATTCATTTTGTCAATGGCTTAATGGCTTCTCGGCAAAAAGGAAAACTTTAAATATAATAATATAAAATATACATATATCTTCTTTATTCAGATAACTTGATGTTTTTTTATATACAACTTTTCAATTCTTTATAATCCGAACAATATAATTAGGGAAATATTAAGGTTTAAGTCTTAGAAAGTAGGTAGTTTTTATGGACCGCCCGACTCGCCCACCGGCTCCACCTGTACAAAGCACAAGTGCGGTCACATATAGAGTAGTGCTCTCATCTCTGGGATGGAACTCCTAAGTACCAGCTCCATCCATATGATCGCATCCCGAATCGTCAACGACCGCAGGATTTCAGATAGGCTCGATCCTTTACATGAACGCAGAGATGTATTAGCTCCCTGCGTATTGTATGGAAATCTCCTCCCAAACGTACAGTTCCACCATCGCACTACGCGCCACAAAAATATGTTCCATCTCCTTTACCTGGATGGCTGGCCGTCAACCACCGTGCGGTTTAGTCACAGTTTTTTGCCATGAATTGTGAAAATGTAGAACAATTTACCACCTGGGCTTTTCCCACGTGATTATGACATGGGAGCATTTAAGAAAAGAGCGTATGTGTTCATTAAAGGCCGGCAACGCATCTGCGATGCCTCCGGCATTGCGAATATCTATGGGCGGTGGTAATCGCTTACCACCAGGTGCGGGTCACCTCATTTGCCTGCTCTGCTATAAAAAAAGACTTGAGAAGAATCCAGAAAGTTGGCTTTCTTAAACCTTACCACAACACTGAGTAGGTTAATGAGACTGAAATACAACATGTATTTACTGTTATATCACAAACTCATTATACACAACAACATTGACCCGAAATGAAATGTACCTGTATGACCAAACCGGCGGGGCACCAGGCGTCCCCTCACTGAGCGAGAACCCGGACGCCCAGTCCAGCGTCAGGCCGGCAGCGCGACCCATGTGCACAACCGTGAACGTTTTCTTCTGCACCCACAAAAGCAATATACTTAATTCTCTAGTTGTCATGGAAACATAGATAAAATAAAATAGCCTTTATTTTCTGAATCTTTTTTAAGTAAGTAGTAATATATCTAAAAAACATAAAAACTCTTGTTGTTTTTGTGCAGTTTGTCTTTCGACATAGGCCTCCTCTAAAGCTTTCTATTTTGTGCTTTCTTTTGCTACCCTGAGCCATTCAGGCCCGGCTTCTTTTTAAGGTCATCTACACATCTTTTTAACTGTCTTCCTGTACTTCTACTTTTCGTTCACTTTCCCCCACTTACTCTACTCATATGTCAAATATAGATGGTATCAAAGAATGTTTTGTTTAACACGTAGGTTATGGCTGTAACAAAACGTTATTTATTCCATCAGTGAGCCCATTGATCCACATCCATCCTCCTAGATTGCATCTATATCAGACTCAAGACCTATCTAACTCTTGGAAATATCAAAAGAACAGTACAGCGCCACAGTCATGAAGATATTTGCAAATACAAACTATTAAGATTGCAAAAACATTGAATGCGAACGTTATATAAAGAAAAGAATTATATTTCTATTCATTTATTTGTTTACACAAAGAGATCGAGAAAGAATGTTCTTGTTCTAGCACTATGTTCGTTTGGTTTAAACCCGCCCTAAGATTGTTGATGAAATTTATCTGCTACACGTATGAACAATAAAGACACTGGCACTTAGGGTCTAAATACATGCATCCGCACGGCTAAGCGGCGCAGCCGCTTTACAGTAAGATTATACGAGATCATATGTACCCAAGTATATGAAGCGGACGGGCCGCGCGGACGGGCGCGTTTACGAGTTTGTACATGTTTAGTATCTTCGTCCGCGGTAAGCGGCTGCGCCGCTTCATATGATGCGTAAAGCGGCGGAGTCACGGCCGCCGTTTTTTGCGGCCGCACCGCTTGGCCGCGCGGAAGCATCTAATTAGACCCTTAGTGAGTAATACTTACTCCAAGACGTACGACAGAATTGACGATGTTGTGAGTCCAGGCGGCCTCCACGCGTAACAGATCTCGTCGCGTGTCTGCGCTGAAGTACCGCGGCCCCAGCGGCGCTGCTCCCGGCCCCGTCCCGCTCGCTTGCACCAGGAAACAGTGTTGCCGCCAGTCGACTGTCTCGCTCTCCTTCACCGTTCGGAACATTGTCTGGTACACCTTTAGTGTCTCCGGACATTTCGCCAATTCTGTAATATTCATCTGAAAGGAAAAAATTAAATTTTGAATTCAGTAATCGGTTCTTCAGGGACTGCAATCCATGGGGAGGCAAAATTCTTCAGGGACTGCAATTAAATACATACACTACCGCTCAAAAGTATTTGGCCACCCAGTAAAACACATTTTGTGAAAGTTTGAATTAATGAAACTATAATCATTTGAACCATTTTTTAACAATATTTTAGACATTATATATACTGCAGTTATTAAATTTGAGATTCATCTGTATGTTCACCTTTGTTTTTAAGGACTTGACGTGTGTTTAGGATCATTATCATATCATATCATAGCTTTTTACCAGGTTCAGATTTTCAAGGTTTGGATATGATCCTCTGCCTCGAGCCCTATCGGAACATTTCCCTAAAACAAACTTACCCTCTTATAGTTTCCCAAATAACATGTCAGTCAATGAGTGTTAATGCAGCTTTATATAATATTGAGGTGTTGCATACACCTCAATATTATATATTTGTTATTGTGTTTATACTAACGGGCGGCACGTCGAAGAGCATGACGTCGGTGCCCTTGAGCACGAGAAACTTCGGTCGGTACGTCTGCCAGGGCTGTGCGGCAGACACGAGCCCCTCGTGCACCCAACCCATGTATTCGATGCGTTCACCGCCGGCCAGGTGTCGATTGAACAATTTCATCTGCGATTAAAATAAGAAAGAGTTGAATGGATAATAGACAGTTTGTATTAGTAAAGCCGACAATACATGTTGGACAAGCTTAGGCCAAGTTCTACTATACAGACCATCGGCAAGTTAATAAAAAATTCGGCAAATTCCGCAGGCAACCGCGTAATGACAGGTGGACAAACGTGTGAATACTCTTGGCCGAACGCAGGCGAACGCCTTTGGTTTGTGTAGAAAAACCGACATCGCTCCAAAACAAGTGATCGGATGCGACTGCGAGTTGTGACAAGCTACGTCAAATGAGTTGGTCGCTCAGCCAACTAGGCAATTAACACCTAGCGATGGCAAGCCAAGGCAAATGTGTTATCTATACGTTGGTATTGGCCTTGGCTTGGCAACGCTCGGTCCACATGTATTGCCAGCTTTACGTAAGAACAGTAAACATTTATGACATTTAATAGGTTCTCGTTTTACATTTTTACTCTTGAAACTGCTCGCTTATTTACATTGCAAATATGCTATCTATACGTTGGTATTGGCCTTCGTTTGGCAACGCTCGGTCCACATGTATTACCAGCTTTACGTTAGAACAGTAAACATTTATGACATTCAATAGGCTCTCGTTTTACATTTTTACTCTTGAAACTGCTCGCTCTTTTAGATTGCAATATCTATTTAAAATTTTGTAATCCTATTCAAAAAAACTTAATTCTTCAAGAATATCTTAATGTTAGTTATTATAGTCCAATCGCCCGCATGAATCTATCGCCAATACAATGATTGACTAAAATCTATAACTGTATAAATTTCAATAATTACATTTTTATATATTCTTTATATAAATAAGACAAGAATACTAATACATTAAAATAACTTTTTTAAATACAAAGCCTCATCACATTATTAGCTAATAAAGAACCTGTTATGCACATATTTTTACAGTCTAGATTAAAACGTATATTTTATAAGATGTTTATTTCTATGATCATGGTGTATTTATATGCCAAATAAGTAAGTTGAACATTTTTGAATCACATATACAAAAATGTAACTATTTGTTTTAAATACAATGTAGCCTTTGAATTTATTTATGTGTATATCTATGAATACAAGTTTAGTAGGAAGGAGCGGAGGATCTGTAGTTACCTGTAAGTTAGTTAAGCCCACTATGTTGTCGGAGATACTCTTGAGCCATTGCGAGAGAGCGGCAGGGTCTTCCGCGTGGATGACACCAGTCGTCATCTGTGGCCGAGCACCACGCACCTACCGAGTAAATTATATTATATCAGTGGTACCCAATATTTTTTTCATAGGGGCCACAAACTCGTGGAGTCACGGGCCGCAAAAATACAACAACGTTCAAAACGAGTCACGACTGGCAAACAAAGCGATACGTACAGTGTATGGAAGTATGGAAGCCAAGGAAAGAGGATTCCTGCGGTCCCGCTCCCTCGATAAGGAACTAAAAACGCCCAATACAAAACAACTTCAATCCAAACACCTTATTTGTCGTATTTACGAATATGCTAAAATGACGTGCTGCTGTGATACAATCAGACATCTGCTGTAAATTAAAAAATAAATGAATAAATTGCTGTATATTACGGCAAATTATTATATATATATATTATCTCTCAATTTTCAAAATGGTATATAAAATAAAGTAACACCAAATGTTATTATGAATTATGTTAAAGTGAGTCTCACCTCAAATGCTCCCGGTCTCAGTTTGTCCGTCCCAAACACGTATCGAGTGACATACGCCATCATCAGAGGAACTGGAATGAATACACACATTATCAACATAAGATCGAAAATCAAATCACGACAACAGACCAATGATGGAATCGAAACTACCAGCTTTAGATCGTAGTGCAATCCTTACCAATTGAGTTATTGTACAGATTTTCTAAGACATAAAGCTTAGTAAACTAACCCTTGCCCCAGTTATGCTTACGAAGGCAATCGTTAAAATAAAAGAAAGGGAGGAAAAGGGAATATAGCACTGAAGAGAAACATACCCGAGACGACATCGACCCAATGCGTGGCATCAGGCGCTCCGTCGGTGAGGCGGTCGGAGGCGGCGGAGGGCGGGCGACTGCCGCGCGAGCCCGCAGCGCTGCCGGTGCGGCTGCCCGGCCGGCTACCTTCCTCCGTGCCCCACGCGCTCTACACATGATTTTATTTATTAAATCTTTTTTGCACAAAAATGTACAACAGACGGACTTAATGTCATACAAGGCGGAGAAAAAACATAGGAATTCTCCATCAGTCAACCTGGGACATAACGGAGAAAATTAGTTTGGAGGTAGTGCAGGTTGTACTAAAGAAACAATTCAAAACTAATCATATAAATTAAAATAGTTATATACACACACACACATGACTTAAAAATCTGTCTATCTTTCAGTATAAAATAAATTTGTTTAAGGCTTTTTTAACATCATGAGGAATATCATTCCAAAGTTTTATAGCCGTTAAGGTGAAGGATTTAGAGATAAAGCAGCTGCGGTTTAAAAGAGTAAGAAGTTTTAGATTATCTGTGGAACGGAGATAGACGCTATTACAAACCCCCAGGTATTGGAATTTTGATTTCAGATACACTGGAGCACAAGGATTGTTTCAAATTGTGAAAAGGATGCAGAGTAAACTAACATCTTTGTTTTAGCGAATAGGTAGCCAGTTAAGCTGGCAACATGATCTTACTGTTAAGATATTTAGTCACATAAACCACCGTTAGCCTAACCACATTCGGATGACATCAAATGAATGCAAATGATCAACTCAACAATTGATATCTGTTGATAATAACGTGTTAGTAGAAATGTTTCTTTACAGTATGGTTTATATCTAATAAAAATTTACTATTCAAATTTATCTAATATCATTGGTGTAATATGCTGACCTGCCAGCCGCCATCAGTGTCAGCACTCCGCTCGGAGTTGCAGTTGTCATCGACCGGCTTGTTGTGTAATGAAGGATGCTCATCACCTGTACTACTGTCTGTATCTGATGCACCATCCGCTGCCACATAGAAACACGTTTAATTAATAAAAAAAAAATATATAAATTATATTATATTTCAGATATTTCAGGGCCTTCAGTGAGTCGCTATGGCCAGATATGTAAACCAGTGGATATATAAGGTGAAGTTGATGGTATATGAGATAGTATAACATAAGTAAAATAGTATAAGACACTTCAATTTACAGTCTTACACTACAGTTACTTATTGCACACAAACTTTTAATTTTAAAAGAAAGCTAGCAATCTATTCATTAATTGTTAATAGTTATATTAACCACAATAATAATCTGATAGTGACATTTGATAAAAGGCGCCTCAATATTTATCAATCACACATAAGCTTCTATTTAGAAAATAATTGCATACTAGGTAAGCGGATTGGTGAATCCAGAGCCAGCCATCTTGTATTGATGACCCCTTACCGGCCTGTTCTATTGATAGCTATCCTTGTTTTAGCTTTTTTTACTTAGTGCATACATTTTTCTGTTCATTAATAACCATGTGTCAAATTTTAATTCTATATAACATATAATTGTACATTTTTTTTGTCAGTTTCACATTCAGAAAAAAAAATCATTTTTCTTTAGTTATGGGTTTGTTTAGAAGAAAAAGTAGTATTGACGAGAAGATATGGGAGAAAAAGCGAAATAAATTGAAATTTTTTTAGAATTAAGAAAATAAGTAAACAGAGTAAATTGAATCAATACATAATACTCGTATTATGTATCAATCCAATTTACTTTGTTTATGAAATGTAATAATGAAATTGAACGAGTGATTATACGTTACGCGTGGATCTTTGTGAGGTAATATGCCACTACTATCAAACGTGTACACGAAATAATTCGTGTTAGGTAGTAGATCTAAAGTGTGTGTAAAGCGTTGGTTTGTACTTCAAAGCGTCGTTTGTTGTAGCATAATGTATCTTGTACAGGTGGGATTGACGATGAACAAGATGAGTGAATGTGGCCAATAACAGCCCGATTATTTAATATACTCTTATTATACTTTACATATATCCTTACCCTGCTTCTGTAGGAATGGTGTTGCAGCCCTGTAGTGCTTAACTGTGAGGACAACGATATCGCCTGCGTTTCGCAAAATGTTGACAGCATCATCGTGATTGCAAGCGGTAATGTATTCTCCATTCACTGTAATACAGAATTCAATGAATTATTTTTAATGCAATATAAAAAATTAAGTAATAATAACAAGAAGTTAGTTTTAGTTGTCTGATAACCTTCTAACAATAAACCCGCGAAAACTAAAAAGGGATTATTTTTTAAAAAACAAAAGCTTCAAACCTTTTTACCTTTTTACCCAGATTCTTTATTAAGTGGCAAGTTTGGCTATTAAAACCTCTTTAGAACTAAATTATTACCAATGTAGAATAATAATATATTTTCGTATTTTAAAAGGCACAAATAATAAAATTTATTGATATTCGTCACACGATCGCGTGTAAAAATAAGTTTCGACTTAGACAAAGAAATTTTTAGCAAAACAATTAATAACCAGTCTTTTTGGTCATGAAGTGAACATAAAAGGTCACTAAAACGATTAAACGATTCTCTACGTAGATTAAACACACAATTTTAAATTAACAGACTATAACAAAGTTTATTTTAAATAATTAAAATCGTAATATATTTAAAAACCCAAATGGTACAGTGATAAAATGTTCTTTTTCTGAGCAAAAGGTTGTGGGTTCCATTCTGCGCTAGGATAAACGTGTGACAATAGCTGTAGTAGACACAAATATTTATCCTGGAGAGTGAATCGAACCAATCGTGGATTCGATTCCTGCGTCGGGTTTGGCTAAGAAAGCGAACACTTCACAACTGCGCCATTTGGGCCGTCAATTATTATTAACACTAGATTGCCCAAGGAATTAATTGTGACGGCATACAATCATTTAGAAAAAAAAAATATATTAGTGGCGACATATTGGCTCAGTGGCGGGGCCTTCCGCCCGCGGAGTCAGTGGTCGCGGGTTCGATTCCCGCATCGGAATAAATATATATATGGATTTATAAATGTTTTTTCCGAGTCTGGTAACCCCTCCAATCCACATTTCCTTTTCTACCCTTTCCTTTCTTCTCTATCCTTTCCCTTCCTCTCTGCTAATACACGGTCTGCCGAGCCAATGGATGCGTAGCTAGGGGCGAGTCTAATCGCAAGCGTGCCGACTGTCCCGGGATCGGGCTCTCCCGGGTACTATGGTGCTTTATCTCAGCATGCAGTGCTCTGCTGGGGCTGACCTCCATCCTCCCTTGCAGCTCTTGGGATTCACTAAGACGAATTTAATATTCCTTGAAAAATGACGGCGACGTGGTTCGCCACCCGTCACGTCCTGATTCTCACGAGGGCGAAAAGGGACTAATGGAGAGCCGTTTCACTGCAATGAATGGTAGCGGATGGAACTCTGCGGTCTCTGCCAACCCCTGCGGGGGATAGGCGTGAATATATAAAAAAATATATTAGTAATAATATATTTTTTTATAATTTTAAGACTGCTTAAAGCAGTACATATATAATTGTGTAGTTTAAATATTATAAAAAACTGTATCATAATACCCATATTTTTTTCTCCAAATGAAATTAAACAGTAGTCAAAATATCTTCTTTGACTTATCTAGTGTTAAAACATAATAACATTCGCGTTCAATGACACTTAATTAAAGATATACATATATCTAGAATAACAACGTAAAAAATATCGACCGAAATCTCTCCCTCAGATACACAAATATGAACGCAGTAATTATGAAACAACACATACGACGCGATGTACGCAACTCTTAAGCTTCCTCTAAAGTGTGTGCAGCGAATATGTAGTGCACTTACCATGATGTATTGAAGTTATTTTCTTTGTTTTTAGCTATTATTAACTTGAAACGTATTATGTTATATGATTCTTTCCTCTTAATTGTTTTTAATTCGTATATTTTTTGTACGAACAAACGGTTTTGTTAGTACTAACTCGGTTTATCCATTTCCATCATACACATACATACATACATACATATATATGTACTATTACTATATAGTAATAATAGCATCGTTTTTAAACAAAATTATATAAACATTAGTACAATATCTTCATTAACATTCAAGAGTAATGAACTTAAAATTGAGTCGGTTTTACGGATTACAGTCTTAGCTTCAGCCTAGTACCACATTAAAAGAAATATAATTTGATTTAGAGAACAGAAGTACTTGTCTTTGAGGACAGTCGCGCCGAGTGGGAAATATTACTACTACTATTACCACAAACGTATTACGAACAATTATCAGACACATTTTTTCTTTTTAATAACTACAATGGGTTACCTTTAATAACAGCATCTCCAACAAACAGTTGTCCAGTTTGATCGGCCGCCTGGTCTTTATATATTTTGGATATGAGGATGGGCAATTTGTGTTCAGCGCCGCCCTTTATGCTCAGTCCCAGGCCGCCTACCTTCTGGCGGGTGATCTGAACCATACGCTCCTGTGGGAACATTCATTATTTATAGAAGAATTAGGACAAGGAATATAAACAAGATTTACAAATCCAACCAAGGTACTTGGCGAAATCGTGATGTATTCTAGTTGAATATACCTTAAAATAGTGTAGGATGAATATAACTATATTAGTTGGCTAAATGGGCTCGACTTTGATGTTCAAGCCATAAACACGGACAGAGTTATATCTTTTAATTATTACGAGAAATAATAAGGAAACATAATATAAGAAGAATTTCATTGTAAATTTTTTTTATGGCATAAGAAGGCAAACGAGCAGGCGTGTCACGTGATGGAAAGCAATCAATGCCGCCCATAGACATCCGCAGTGCCATAGGCAGTGCAGAAGCGTTGCCGGCCATTAAAGAAAGTATCATTATGGGAAGGGGAAGGGGGTTGGGTCTCCGGGACTCAACCGCTCACCGGATGAAGCGCGGTAGCTAGACGCGGTAGTTCAGACGCCGATTTTCTGCGGGAGTGTGGTACTTCCCCGTTTGAGCCGGCACATTCATGCTACAGACAAATAATGTCATTCTTGACAAAGTATTCGTCTACAAACGACTTCAAAATAAAATTTTTATTAAATATTTTTTTTTTCACGGCCTATATATGTCCCACTGCTGAGCACGAGCCTCCCCATTTCTGGAGGAACGGATGTTAACCCGCCATGCTTGTCCAGTGTGGATTGGCAGGGTTACCAGACTCGGAATAAATATCTGTAGGCCATATATATATTTATTCCGATGCGGGGATCGAACCCGCGACCATTGACACCGAAGGCGGGTGAGCCCCACCACTAAGCCAAGCGGTCGTCAATAATTACAATACATCAAAAACAAATCTATGTAATGTTCGGTTGTAGTCGTAAGAAAACTGTGCATAAAAACATGCAAATCCAATTAGCAAGGTCTGAATAATAGCTGCTTAATTGGAAAAGCCACATACGATTTCTCTGCGCAAATGCGGTTGTTTGAGGAATGTAGGTGGGGAATAAGTGTGTGCCCTCAGCTAACCGTATTATTTTATTTATTTATTTATGTATTATATATTATATAATTTTTTACATTATTTTACGACAACTTAAATTAAGTTAAATAGAGTTGTATGTATAGTGGGTGCATGTGCTCTAATTGTGTGTATTGTGTAAAACACACTAAACTGTTTTATGTCACTGCCGCCCGTCGCTGCACCTGTTCTATATTTATTGAAGAAGCGGTGTGAATGTGCGCCTGTATTGTGTTTGTATAAAGCATGCTCAGTTTTAATGTATCTAAACATCTTTTGTATGTAAATAAAAGATCCTACAACTTCTCTAGAACAAACTTATTTAAATGTGTCGTTACCCTAGCATGCGGCACTGTGCGATCTCTTGTGGGCTGCGGTACGGGCACTTCGCGTTGCACCGTCACCGCTTCCATTGTGAGGACGAGCCGTGCCGGCCTGGGCCGGGACTTGCCATCCGACACCTGCACCATACCCATACGAATCTGTAACAAATTTTATTTTTTAAAGGACATAATATAGTTCACCCTTATAATTGTATATGTTGAAAATACTCTGTGTCTCTCGTTTTTACTCTCTCTCCTAACCAGTCTGCAAAAACCACTATGTTGCAAACTGGTTATAAAAAATCATTCATAATATTGTTTTTCCTATATAATGAGAAATGCAATTTTGTTAAAATACACCACTCATAGATATTATATAAAAATGTGTTATAAAAGGAATCTCATCTACTAATTGATACAAACATAACAGTCTACTTCTGGACATTTGCCTCCCTCATAGTGCATAGTCCATGGTAATGCAGTAGTCCATGGTAGCTACACGCTACCATGGGTGGCACCGCATACAGTTTAATATGTTGTCATGTCACCCAAGAATAATTAAATGTCAAATATGATTCTATTAAAAACAGAAACACTAGTTCCTCATATAAACACTTCAAATCTCTTCTTTCTAGCTATTAAAAAGCTGCAAAATTCATATTTTGTATTGCCTCATGTTCACTCATAGGCCTCAATCGGGTCATTGTGGCCCACAAGTATTTTTTTAATAATTTTAATTTACTGAAACTTCTTTCACATAAAGAAACTGATATGCAACCTGTCATAAATGACTTTAGTGCAACATTATGGTTGGTTGTCTTAATCTTATGATTTAGAAGTTTTTATGATTAAGAAATTTTGTAAAATCCCATTCCTAATCAGAAACTCTATTATGGGTTCCTTTTAAATGTTCTCGCAACCCTAGTATGTTCCTGATATCTCATCAGAAAAATTATCTAATTTTGATGTAGCTTATTTAAATTCAATACTTCCATGCTACTAAAAACTAAAGTATCATTACTGATATAACTCTATATTGAATAGTAGAATTTAGTATAATAATACCTCACCATAGTCAATCCTCTAGCCGTGTGTAATATGTATGACAGACATACTAGTTACCATACATTTAGATGACACTTTTGGAAGTTGTAAATATTTGCAATCTATTACCAATTAATATATTAAACTCATCTAAAACAAATACTTACTGAATATTACAGCTATGAAATATTTAATTCATAGCTGTCAATTCATTCAATTCATTCAATTCATTTTAATTTCTATAAATGCCACTACATCACATTCACGCACAGTAATTATTTTTAATAGTATCACCTTAATATATTATATCCTACCATGATTCATTCATCAGTGCAGCATGTATTGTTCAATATGATTTACCAACAGTAGAGAGGGTGACAAATAAAGTGATTCAATTTAATAACATATCCATATTGTTCAAAATACAAAAACAATTTTGCAATTTCATTTGTGAATATTTCAAAACAATGCATGAAATCTTCATGTACTCAAAATATAGAAGAGATATGTAAAATATATTCAAGTTTCAGATAGATAGATAATAATTTTGGTGAGTTGATTGATTTTTACACAATAAAATTATTTCATAACTCTGATTACAGTTAAGGAACATCAGCACCATTACCAGCTTTAATGAAATTTTACATACCACAACATAGTACTTTTAAAAGCGAATTTATTTACACACCTTTTCATCTTTTTTCTCCTCAATAGGTGTCATCATTGTGAAGCATGCACACCATAACGAAAAGGCAATGTTTTTCTTGATTTTTACACAGTTCACAGTAGAATAAGACAACTTTCTTTCATAATTGTTGTTTTATATAATTAAATAATGGCAAACTACAGTTAATATCAGATTTCATCTTCATTACTTCAGTCGCTTTACAATGTTTCATTAATTATTTAAGTTACACATTATAAATAAGAAAAACAGGTCACTAGTACTAGTACAGTAAATCAATATACGTGAATAAAATCAAAACAATATAGATATTGATGTTTTCATACTTAATATAATGTTAATATAATGTACTTCTACTTATAACTTTAAATACCAATTTATATTTCTTTTATTAAAAATAAATTATGTGAAATAATTACTTTCGAGCGAAATCAACACAGTTTAACACAAACACATCTATAGCAATAGCATTCATAAATGAAAAGTAATTTAATAGTGACGTACTCTATATAAGTTTTACGTGCGTATCATGGATTAACGATAAATAATTTTATTGAAAATCGATTTTTATGCATTTGTTTTCTCAATTTGTACACCGAAATTAATGTTTTCCAATTTGTTGATGAAATAGAATCGGTAATATCCGATACCCAGAATAAAAAATTGAATTACCGTCATTATATGTACTTCGAAAACATTTTTTTTTTATTCAGATTCTTAGTATGTATTCCAAACAAATTAATAACTCCAATGTTTGTATTAAGTTTTAATAACTAGTTTTATCTTAAATATTTCTGTCTGCAGTTTCTAATAAGATATAAAGAAATAATGTTATTAAAGTCGACACAATATTACATATGTAAAAAAAGGTGTGCTTATGTGCCTGGGTACGTTTTAAAAAAAGTATGAGAATTATTTTTTTCATTCTTTCTTTCTTTCACATTTTTGGCATTCACCTATCAATAGACGACAGGTAAATAATCATATTTATCCATAGACGATTGCAATACTAGATACATTTCTGAACAAGCCTTCAGTGAAACGCAGGACGATTATATGTGGTAACTAGTTTCAAAGCTTTACGTATAGTGGCAGGAATTTGAGACTGAATTTCAACATCATCTATCTTTTTAAGTCGTATTAATTATAAGTATGATAAAAGATTAAATTGTTTCAGAGAATATTCCGCGTACTAAATTCGATAGAGTTAATTTTTTGTACAATTAATGAATCTGCTAAATATCTCTAACTGTAAATATGTTATTTAGAGTTGCTAATATATAGAACCTTTTCTACAACTTTGATTTTTTTTTGGCAGGAAAATTATGATTTAAATGCATAGGTAATTACTTATATAATATAAACCGACATAAAAAAAATTACATGCACACCGTTTTCT
>JASFAT010004355.1:0-205717 GCA_031353405.1 Baronia brevicornis | reverse complement strand
CAATCAACAGCATACGGCAGTCCACAGCTGGACATAGTCATCGGCTTCACGCATCCAGTTTTTGACAGCCGTCCTGCGCAGATCGTCGCACCATCTAGCCGGGGGCCTAGCGTCCCAAACTAGGTTTACCGAGACGCGGTCTCCACCACTCCAGCACTCGTTTGCTCTAACGATTGTTCCGACAAACTAGTATTTACTGAATTCAATTTCATTCAATTATTCCAAAAAAATTGTTACATTTTGAAATCTCATAATTCTTTTCTTTCACTTAATTTTATTATTCTTTACTTTTAACCTAATATATAAATATTTGTTTAAATTTTGCTAAATACCACTATACTTCTTGTGTATCATAAAAATCAATTTTATTAAAATAAAAAATGAAATACACATGAAACTTATAGTAACGAAGTACTGGTCACGTGTTGAAGACCTGACAACCGTTAGAGTAGAAGAGTGCTTGAGAACAGACCGCGTTTTATCAAACATGGTGAAGGAGCGATCCCCGGCTAAATGGAGCGACGATCAGCATCAGATCAGCAAGGACAACTGGCAGAAAACGGATCCGCGACAATCGGTTTACTTAGCGCCTGGCAAAGGCCTCCGAGGCGAGGCACCTCTTAAATATTAAAGACTATTAAGTGCTACTCGTAACATTAAAGACGTCTATGTTATACCCCTTAGCAACAGCTAACAGTTAAAATAACAGTAACAGTAAATACGAAAGATATCAATTAGCGCTGTTATTTTAACGATATGTTTGTTAATTGAGTACTAAGTTCACGTTGCACAGATAAGAAGTGCAAACAAAATGAAACTTATAAACTGTGTGTGTATGTGTGTGTCAAAACAACTTGCATGTAAAGACAGCGGTAGTTAAACTCTAAACTCTGCCCACGTTCTTGCGCAGCAGAGAGATTAAAACGGCTCAATTGATATTGTTATTACGCGAAGAGATAGTTAACCACAGTGAACATTCTTCATACCTTCAAAGGCAATACACAATTTTGCAAGTGGTAGAGCCACGCTGCAATGCTGCACGAATACTTTGTCAAGAATGGCATATTATTTGTCTGTAACATGAATGGGTCGACCCGGGAAAGTACCACACTCCCGCAGAAAACCGGCGTATGAGTGGTAGTTTAGCTACCCCGCTTCGTACGGAGCGGCCTGTGTTCCGGAGGCGTAACACCCTCGCCCTATCACTTCCTTGCCCCTCCCCCTCCCACTTACCTCCAGGAATCAGAGATTGGCCTCTATGAGTCAGGTAGAGAAGGTTGACTAGCATTCAGCAATCCACGCAACGAATCCGTGTTTGTCTTTATTTTACTAATGTTAAGTGTCCTATAATGATGCACACACCAGAACTATACCTATTTATAATTTTGACTTGAAATAATATATTCCTTTAATAAAATATTCTTACAACGTAAGTAATAATACAAGGTAAGTCACAAGAAAACACTTCTTGTATGTAATATAAAATAGCGTTCAAAAACTTTACGCAAACCACAATAAATTGATTCTATAATTTTCAAATATAATTAATGCATAACATTAATTATATTTAAAAATATAATCTAACAGTTTTTAGTATAAAATAACTATTCGTTTTTATTTTAAAATTGTTAATTTAACTTTCTCGTAGTCTTGAAGTCGTACTCACCAAAAACAGGACTTAGATCCGACTTCACTGATAATTTAGCGGAATAAGGCTCGCCGGACTTTTCCTGTAACAAACACATAAACGATTTATTAATCATGTAAATCCCTTTTAACTTTTATTTTATTACGGACATGAACATGTCATGACTTCACCCAAACTCACACTTTTATTTTAAAGGTTTATAAATTGAATGCAAAAAAACACTCTATTTTTTGGGCATAGATTAATCTAAATTAGTCCACATGAAATATTTCATTATTTTTATATTGTCTTATTATAATATTATAAGATTATTCGGGATAAACAGACAGATGCATAATCTCAGAAGACAAAGAGACAGAAAAATAATAGAAATCTTACGTTTAAAGATTTGGAAATTAACCATTTAAACTTTGTATAAGGAAGTTATTTAAAAAGTACATACGTGTACTTCTCATTTACTTATATCGGTATTTACAAATGCCAATACTTATGATTTATTATTAGTATCATCATTCATGTTGTGTGTGTGTGTGTGTATGTTTGTGAGGAAATGAATGCAGTATAAAACATCTTAAAGTAGTTTTATTTATACGTGAAATATAGTTTTATTATGCGCGCACACATAGAAGTGGTAGATCCACGCGGCAGACGAATACTATGTCAAGAATGGCATATTATTTGTCTGTAGCATGAATGGGCCGGCTCGCCCGGGGAAATACCACACTCCCGCAGAAAACCTGCGTCTGAGTGTTAACTTAGCTACCGCGCTCCGACCGGTGAGCGGTTGAGACCCTGTAGCCCAACCCCCCTCCACCCTCCCATAATAACACTTTCCTTAAAGGCCGGCTACACTTCTGCACTGCCTGTTGCGTTATGGGCGCTTTCTATCAGGTGACAGGCCTGCTCGTTTGCCTTCTTATCCCATAAAAACTATTAGTCGTGGCGCCACGGATAATCCCTGTAAAAGTAGCGTGATATTAAACGTGTTAGCATAGCCCTACACTATAGGATTCCCTGTGTCAATTATCAGATATAAATGACACATGTCACATATAAATTGATCTCAGGACCCTTGTTTACGAAAACCTTTCCATTTTAGTCATCAAATTTATATTTTATATATCAATTGGAAGAACAAATGTAAACATCTAAAAACTTCGTATCGTTTATATCGATGCGTCCAAACTTCATCAGCGATAAAACCCGACCAGTCGGACAGCGTGTAAACCAATTCATTCCATCGACTTTTTGCCCCGCACAATATCAACCACTGTAATGGACATAACAAATCGAGATGTTTCCGCTTTCATTAATCCCAATAGCCGAATTTCCTCTATCTACACTATTACGAGGCCAATGGGCCGTTTGAAATCACGACACCTTAACAAAATTGTCGAATGGTTTATTCTGGTAGTCGTGCGATATGTTTATATGATAAAAAGATATAATCATTTTTTTTCTTCTACTTATTATATTACTTTTTTTCCTTTTATTACTATATACTACAAAAAACTAACTTTGTTGGCGCAGCGACCCAAAATTGATTCTGCGCCACCTCAGTTGCAGATTTGAAATTTGCGCAAGTCATCCTCAAAATATTTAATACAATAATCTTTATTTTTTATGGGCTAGGGAAGCAAGCGTATCACCTGATTGAAAGCAATTAATGCCGCCCATATCTGCAACATAACAGGCGTTGCCAGTCTTTAAGGTGTAAAATATCAGTTATATATCATTATCATCATCAATATAAACTTGAAGTATAATAAAGTAGTACGTAACAGTGCACTGCTGGACACTTTTCTTACAAAACTGATAGGTGTAAGCCATATTTCGCATGGCGAGCGGAAAGATCATTGCAGATTGCGTTTTATTACTTAGGTAGATGGTTGCGTTAGTCATCTACTAATATTTGCTTCTACAGTCGCTTTGTACGACACCGACGGGAAGAAATGGTGCGACCCTATTCTATGTTGAATCACACATATATTGCAAATTTCAACCTATTTTTTTTTTAATTTTAATAAGATGTAAATCATTTTGTTGACATGAGGTATACAAAAATAGTTTTTTAGAAAAGTCAGTCTAAAATTGAAGACCCAAGAGAATGAATCACGTCGTTGGCCTTATGATAAGAATTCGTAAGTCCGTATGAGTCAATTTTACAGCAACAACAAAAAACAGATTTTCTTTCAGAGTTTGAGAAATTTTTATAAAACTATTTTTACTTTAGGTATAAAAAGAGATATTTAATGAAGTAAATACGAAGTATTCCTATCGGATAAAAAAAAGCACTTTAAAATTATCCGTTACATTGTGTCAAAAGTGAGAAGTGAGAAAAAATGGTTTTTGGAGTTACACACATTCTGGTAATCAAGCCGACAATGTCACAAAGGCAAAGTAGACAACAATAACAGGAACATATAAATACTATACTGTGCTTGATTGTAATCAGGGGGATTTCTAGGACTTGTAAAACACCTTATTAAATGTGTAAGGTAGGTATTCAATTCGTTCCAATCATTCGTATAGCTTAAATCCACGGGATAAATTTACATTCAATAGAACTCGGGCTGCCAAAGCTTACATATAAGTAGACAACTGAAATGTTAAGTTGGCAAGGTTTATGCAAAATTGAAACATGCTCCTTTAATACGACTGCATCATGCGGCAGATTATAAATTGTAGATGACTTTTTCAATTAAATATTTGTTGAATTAGAACTACGAGCAGCTAATTGGCGAGGCTGGTCAACATAGTGATCGGTGGCGAATTCTTGTAACGGACACCAAGACACACTTTTGATCATGTCGGCGAAGTAAGTAAATAAGAGACCGTAACGCCATTTGACACGTCTTACTAAAGAAAGCGAACACTGGAAATGGTTGGAAGAGGCCTACTACTACAATGATACAAAAATATGGACCTTATACTACATATACAAATATAAAGTGGAAAATTAAGGCTTATATAATAATATAATAACGCCATTTGCGGTGATTTCCGTCTTTTCGTATGGAACCATTAAATTGTTTGAGGTAAATATTTATTAGCTCATTCCTTATATAAGAATATGCTATCTATATAATCTATTTTTTCATGTCTTCACAAAATCAGTTTAGCGAATTTCCAAATTCAGAGCAGACAAATACAAAATTCAGAATTAAGTTTAATGTATGAACCAATTCAAAACAACACAGACAAATTAACAACAAAATGCCGCAGTGTCGTAGTGTTCGCATTTTGAGTCAAGGGTTGTGGGTTAGATTTCTGCATCATCATAATATTTTAATAGTCTTCTTCTTCTTCTAAGATTGCCTCTCCGACATGCGAAGGTTGGCAGCCAGTTAAGTACAACTCTCCTCCTCCTTAGCGAGGTACAGCAGTTCTGGAGTACTTGCTATCCCGGTCCACTACCTGATATTACCCGCGCTTTTACCCGCGACTTTTCACATCATGATCAGTTGCAGCAACTTGTACCTGTCATGTCTCATGATATGACCCAGGTACGCATCTTTTCTACCTTTGACGGTCTGTAAAAGTTCACTTTTATAGCTAATAGGTATTTATTCTGAGTTTGATTATTTGTCCTGATCATTTGCATTTGTTACACATTCACAATAAAGAGAATCGTTATTTGGGCGCAGCCACCTTATTTATATGTATATAGTTAGAGTTAATCATAGCACGTAATAGTTGTTGTATATTTTTATAGAACTTTTTCTATTATAATAACAAAATATCTATAGTGATCATTGTTAATTTTTAATATTACAGTTATTACTAAGATAAAAAAAAAACTTGTATTTTTATCTGATATTTGACCTCAACTTGATATTTGTCTCAATCTGTATTACACGTGCAAACGTGCGACTTGAATGACGTCTAGAATAATCCCCCAATAGTGACCGGCTCCTTTAGCAAGAGGGTCGTAATTGGATAAGTCCGAATCAGTTTACCCCACTCGGACATGTTTATCCCCAAATCAAGGGTAACGAGTATCCCCATTTATTAGCTTTTTAACAGAATCTGGAAATGGTAGTGGAATAGTTTGCGTTTATTTACAGGTTGGATTCAATGCATAATCTGATTCAGAATTATATTTAATGAAAATATATAAGAATTTTCATTTAATGGACGTGACACAATAATAACGAATGTTTCGACTTTCAAGAAATGTTTCGACTCCACATAGATGAGTGACGATGACATTGCGTTTTTTCCGAAAGTTCTACTGTGAAACCACTACTTTTAGCGGTATTTCCGAACTACGGAAATACCGCTAAAGGTAGTGGTAGGTCCGAACTTTTTTTTATATATATTCACGCCTATCCCCCGCAGGGGTTGGCAGAGACCACAGAGCTCCATCCGCTGCCATTCGTCGCAGCGAAACGGCTCGTCATTAGTCGCTTCTCGCCCTCGTGAGAATCAGGACGTGACGGGTGGCGAACCACGTCGCCGTCGTCTGAACTTCCAAACGGTATTGAAACATTCCTAAAACAAATGTTAAATAAAATCATGAAATCTCTGTACACTGGTCTATTTTGTTAAAATGTTAACAAAACACACAAATAATAATTTAAAGTTATGTTGGAGATGTTAACGCGACGGAGACCACGTGAAAGAGAGAAGGAAAAAGACAAAACATAATATATGACATACGAAGTAATATGACAATACTAAACAACAAACCTACATCTCTCAACAAACAACATTTCTCAAAGACCGCTATCACTTTTGCAATGCCAATGTGTTGATGTCTATGGACGACGTCAACTGTTTTCTATCAGACGAATCGCTTGCTTACCTTTCCATCTCACAAAGATGATCTTTGTTTGAACGCTGGCTGTGTCTGAACAGTGGCTGTACCACTGCTATGTTTATTAATGGAGTCAGGCGTTATTTTGCGGAAATCCATCACTATGTGGACAGTCAAAAGTTATGTATAGTAGACTCTACGGAAGACAACCGAAAAGTGTAGAGTCTACTATACCTGAAGATGCCTCGTGTTGGGGCGAAACACGTGTCGTTTACAAGGTGGAAAAGTGGTAGTGTGTGTTTGGTGTTGTGTATAGTAGTTGGTGGGTGGAGAGTTGCTGGCCGTTTTTCAGCTATTTTTTGGTTTAAGTTCCAAATAAATCCACTTCATCCAGCAGGAAAACACACATTATTAATTTTCTGTTATTGTTTGCTTGTCGCGGATCTTAGCTAAGTAAAACTTTTGTCTGTCCACACACTGCTATGTTAATAATAAATAAAATGTATATACTTGTTTGAAAAGTTAATTAACAGATTCGTTTTATAAGCGACAAAATATAAATAATGTATAGTCGCACTATCACTTCGTGGCGGCGTGTTAGTGGTGGTGCGGGAGGCTTTGATTAAATTCCTGTAGTGCATCACATTTTTCGGACGTGTCGCCGGTCCGATGCGGTGTACCAAAGTTCACAACTATTTAATTGCATTGTTTCGAAATTAATATCCCGAATAACTGTCACCAGACATTGCTTTTTGCGATTTTTAATCGGTCACTTATTTGCTTCTGAGTGTTATTAACACTCCACGGGCCTAATTATCCTATTTGATCACTTCTCGCACATAATGAGAACGCCTGAAATTATTTAGAACATAATATCCTACTAGAGAAGGTAAACTTTTGCATTTTTAAGTGGTTATTTATTGGTTTCTAGATGTTACTGATGCATCGGAACGCGCCACGAAATAAGGAATCTATCCGTGAATCCGTGAGCTTTATCGTCGGTTGGTTGGTATCGTTAGTCGTCGACCTGAAAGACATTTAGTCTGAAAACTTAGAAGACAATAACACAATATATGTACTACTACGGATTTCAGATGGCACATGTCTTTATGGCCAATGACTGATCTGATACAAGGTAGATATATAATTTGTAAATTAATACATGTTAAAAGATTGAAAAATCCGCCTTGGGCAAATGTAAGTTGACTTAAAAATGTCCATTCCTGCAGAAATGAAGAGACGCCTTTCCCAACAATGAGACATATTGTATATGAACTGATAAAAAAATATTTACAATAAATTTTATATTAAAAATAATCCTCTCATCTTGAAATAATGGCTTGCCATAAATTCCTAAAATACCACCTTAAAATATATTAAAATCATGATTTTATATGTTTAATAATAAACCTTATAATTAAGGTCGACTTCCGTTAAAGCGAAAATTAAAATGTACATGCGACTGTAATTAATATCACAGTCGCAGCGTCTTTTGTTTTGAATAATAGTTCTTTTATGTAAATAATGTTCTCAACGAGCTGCGGCGTAATTTTCTTGCATTGTTTTAAAAATTCAAGTCCAAAGTTTTTCAATGGAAATATAAAAAAAAAATACTAGTTTCACGTTCGTGTAATTTAAATCCGCGATAGTCTCGTAAATTAAAATAATTTCGTTGTTTTAATTAATATTTATTGCTTATATATTAATAAGATTCACTTTATTTACAGTCGTTGGAATAAAACTCCTTTTGGTTTGTAAAGGTCATCGATCAAAGTTTAATTTCCAGACTTATTAGCTAATATTATTCTCTACCAGCAGAAAATGCGTTAATAATTTTAAAATATTGTCTTAAATATAACAAACTAGCTAAAATCATGAAAGCAAAGAGAAAGTTAAAGAAATCAAAAAGGAATATTAATTAGAAAAGTGCCTTAAAATAGTATATAGACATGAAAGGTACTCTCTCTCATTCAAACATCCATTGTATACTTTACCCGTGCTTCATCAATGGAATAAAATTTCCGATTTCCATTGACTTTATAGCAGTATAATCAGTACTACCTACCACACTCCACAGCTGTACATAAGCGTATCTCAAAGCGCAGCCCGGCACAATCCCACTACCAATTTCCAGCCGTCTAGCGCAGACCGCTCTATCCAGCCGAAATGTAACACTATATTTAGCAAGACGCGATCTCCATTACACCACTTGTCTATTCCAGTGGTTGTCAGTTCTCTGACAAACATGGCTACCATGATTTGTAGCCACTTTTCACTAAAATTTTCACAAAAAAATAGGTACATATCATGACGAAAAAACCAAAAGATAATGAAGATTTATATTTAATTGATCAAACGTGTAGATCGGGAGATAATATAATCATATCTGATTATTATGAAATACTACTAATTCATATCGTTTCCGATCAACCTTCAAGCACATCAATTTTCCGAATAACAAAAACCTATATAGGAAACGTCAGAGAGAAGGGTCAGTTAGAATTAGGTAATCTGCACACACCGTACAAAGTGCTATAGTAAAAAAATTAAACCACTTCACGCTGATATTCTGTGTAAGTGTGAATTGCCCGGTCGAGCCGGTCTATTCGTGCTACTAAAAATTACTTTCTTTTCAACAATTCATTTCTAAAAGATTCAGAATAAGAAGAGGTGTTAGATAATATCAGGACTTAAGATCAAGCTGAAGAACTACAACAATCTTTTGCGGGGTGCAAACTTAACTTTTTTTGTAATTCCTCAGTTTATTTGCTCCAGTGGCGCATCTTAAGAGTGATGTTCAGCGTTGGACTGTCGCAGGCTGTTAAAAATACATGACTTAGTCATCTTAAACGATTCCTTTAGGATTAAAATTCATTCAAATTTTTTTATGTAAAACACAAATAGTACGTCGGAGAATACGTATTATTTTAATTTTACATAGTGTTTTATGGAAATAGGAAGGAAAACGCACAAGCATATCGCCTGATGGAGAGAAATCAACGCCGTCCATAGACATCTGCAATACCGTCGGTTTTACAAACGCATTACTAGATATGAGTAAACTTGAAGGATTGCCGACCTTTGAGGAATGTGTAGGCTTTTTTGAAGGTTCCACTGTCGTATCGAGAATATCGTTGATGTTAGCTGTGTCCACAAAGTAGTAGTACATAAATTAGTGTAATTAAATACATCAAGCTCAATTTCTTATGTTAAAATAAAAAAGAACATGTTGGAAAAACATGAAAATGTATCTTTTGATTGCCTTATCGAACGATATCTCGACATACCATGTGTTTTTTCGACGTAGCGCGTGTCTTCTGTGGAGATAATAACCAATTAAGGCTTCTTTAAATGTCAATTTTAATTACCCACTAGTGCTATCTAAACGATTTCCTAGGATGTCTTAAAGGTGGAATGTTCCTGACAGGAGTGATCGATCAATTTGATAAGTACGAGCCGGGTCACTTTTTCTCTGAAGCGGCTGGACGTCCGTTACAAGAGCGTATTGCCTTATACAGACTGTACTGTACCTGTAATGGTGTAGGAATTACTACGCATTGGATCGGTATTCGTGTTTAAAAAGTAGAATAAGGTTTAATACGTTTCAACAAACAAATTAAATAAGAAAACTATTTTTTTGTAATACCCATTCGCCTCTCTCGTCTGTATCAAACATAATGTATCTCGTTATAGACAAAACAAATAGTAATATGAAAGAGTTTACTTTCAAAGCTTACGTTATTTGATTTGAATTTCATATATATGTAAATATGTATGCTGTAATCGTTTTCACGATACAGGACATGATGAAATTACTAGGTTTCTAAAGCTTTTTATATTATTTTGCTATTTTTTTGCTGACATTCCTATTGATTATTTCCAAAAATTACAATTTAATAGCACACAAGTAACTTATAGTACGTAAACTTTAATCTAGAGAGATCTTTATTTTACTATTTTGAAGTTAGTTAATAATATACTATTATTCAAAGCAAACATAATTTCACATGGACTCTACCGATTACGAAATTATCATTAAAGTGCTATTTTTACAAAAAAAAAAATGAAAACATGTATTGCAAAAATGATTTTAGAAATGTCTTGTGTTCTAAAGCAGTTTCTCTTAACGAATATCTTCCTTCTATTATCTTCCATAAATTATCGTGTGAGTAGCTAAAAAGTAAAAGCTAACCATCTCAATAAATAAAACATGGCTGAAGATTGACTGCGTTCAGGTAACACAGCAAAAACTACACAGTTCAATAAATGAAGATATATTAATACGGTGAGTGAATAGGATGTCACTCTATCTCTTTTTGGAATCAGCTAAACGAGTTTTTCTTTTTTTTATGTAATATAATATTTCATGCCAGTATCACTAACCTCGTGTATTTTGCGTTTTTGATGTGACAGTGAAGTGATTAACTATTTGGTGACGGCTGTTTTATAAATTTGATAGAAAGTGAAGCAAGCAAGCATCGTCGTTCCCATCACCTGGCTGGCCGTCTACATCCGTCCGATTTAGTCGCAGTTTTCTACCACGAAGTGTGCCAGTGTTAAACAATTTATAACCCGCATAGTTCCTAAGTAAATACGAAATAAAACCATTCAAGAGTCGAGCGTTCGTGTTCACAAAAGGCCAGCAACGAACCTGATACACCTCCGATGTTGCGGATGTCAGTCAGTAGTGATCACTTACCGATGGAGACCCGCATATTCTTTTACCTACTATCCTAAAAGCAATCAACCCCGCCCATAGCCATGAAACACCATTGGAGTTGCCGGCCTTTAAGGTATATAGGCTTGTTTGTTGAAGGTTCTAATGTCGGATTGGTTCTGAAATACCGCTAAACGTAACTTATTCCACCGACATGTGTGAAGAAAAAGGTTTGGAAAAAAATTATCATATATCCGATTAAAGCTTTAGAAACAAAGTGTTAATTAATGTATCAAACCGTTTGAATGCATTTATGTTTGTTTTTGTAAGAAAGAGAACTAGCAATATTTTTTTAAAATTTCCAGAATTCTTGTTAACCACTCCAAATAAGTAAAAAGTGCTTGTGTTAAAAAATGTTTCATGTCAAAAGTCTAATGGTAAGTACAATGCAATCTAACCCAAAATCTAAGATTATTATAAAACTGATAACGTAAATAATCGATGACTTCCGTTTCTTCACATAAGTAAATTACGAATAGATTTATTGTTTGTTTTTCCACATTATGTCAACAATAGAATCCAATATAATATCAGTACTGTATTTGAAAAGAAAAAACTTTTTATATAATTTTGTCGAGCGCTCCCACTACCATCATGTCACTTTCCTCAAAGGTCGGCAAAGCTTCCGTATTGCCTATGGCGCTGCGGTTGTATATGGACGGCGTTGATTGCTCTCCACCAGGTGACACGCCTGCTCGTTTGCTATCTTATCCCATAAAAAAAATATACATGTTGGCCGAGTGTTGCCAAGCGAAGGCCAATACCAACGTATAGTCAGCATTGACTTGCCATCGCTGGGAGTCACTTGCCACTTGGTTTCTCGAAAACTTGCTGAAAGGCAATGATATATGCTTTGTATCATTTTTTTACGTTCCCGTTGGCCTAAGCTCGTCCAACGTGTATTACCGGCTTTATATATATATATATATATATATATATATATATATATATATATATATATATATATATATATATATATATATGTGTGTGTATATATATGTTGTACGGCTACAAATTTAAAAAATCGATATTTTTCTCGTGTGACGCATTCGAAGGAACCCTAAATCGGTATCCGCCGCGGCTAATCTCGGTAAATCTTGATACGGTAATCCGCGAACGGCGTTGATCGATGTAGTGCCGATATGCGTTGTACACAAGTAGTCCATTTGACGGCGATTGCTTATCAGTCAGCGTGTGTGCGTATCGTAATGCATTTTGTAACAAACAACACATATATTTACGGTGTGTACGTAACACAAAATGAGACCCTTTTTTTTTAGCAGAGAAGGCAAACGAGACCGCATGTCACCTGGTGGTAAGCGATCATCGCCGCCCGTACACATCCGCAATGATGGAGGCATCGCAGATTCGTTGCCGCCCTGTATCAACACATACGCTCTTTTCTTGAATAATCCGTATGTCATAATCACGTGGTAACACCGCAGTTATCTAAAGATATTTTACTGTAACTATAGGTTTCTAAAGGGCCATACATAATTTACGTCATACGTTAAAAGGGTAGGGTAAACAAGGTATGACATTGTGTGAGTATGGGGGGGTGGGGATTGGAATTTATCTGCTTCGTGATGTCACACACACACTATATATATGTATATGTATATGTATATGTATATATATATATATATATATATATATATATATATATATATATATATATATATAAACATTAAAATATTACAAATTCTATCATAAGAAAATATATAATATATAAAATATAATATAGTGCTGTTTTCAGTTAATAATTTCTGAATTTATTGTATGGCCCCAAAATATGTATAACATTTTGTAAAAAAATATATCCACAAAAATTAAATTACATACTAATTTTTATTATAATTGAAGACATAATTGGCTCAGTGACAAAGATACCGCTTTTGGAGCTAATAGTTGCGGATTCGATTGCCCAATAAGAAATAAATATAAAACAAGAGTGTTTGGGTAATGTTCATTTCTTCAAAAATTAGGAAACCATATGTAAGGCAGATTGGCTGGGCAAATAAACTTGTAATAAATTCTAGTAGGCCATATATATTTATACCGATTCGGCAATGGAAACCGCGACCAATGACTCCGAACGGTAACTTCGCTACTTGACCAGTTAAGGTCAAGTAGCGAAGGTGTCCAGTTAAGGTCAAGGTGGATGACCAAAACTGGTTAAGTGATTTTTAGTAAATTATCCTAAACATCTAATACATACATTTTACTACCAAATAAATAGACACATTAGTAGCACATTTCTCTGAAATCAGAAGTTGTTACTCTTTCTATGTGTATATTGATACTTCAAAGCAGCTTTATTTAGTGGTAATCGCCGTTGTTAACCAATACATGACATAATCTTATCTTGTACGTATAAACGAGGACGACGATACTAACGCTCGCACCACTAGAATGTACGGATCCATTACAAACATCGAGAAATCAGATATTACAAGAATTATCGAATCGATAGAACAAACTATGTTTAATCCGCAACGGGGTGAAATAGAAATTAATTGCTATCGTAATATTCACAAATCGATTTATTACATTAAAAGAGTTTATGCAAAAATTTGTGCAAATATATATTATATACATATTTTTTTTATTTTAAAAGAAGTCTAGCAATGGCTTGTTAACGAATAAACTTAGTTATAAGTCCAATGGAAAGTACCGAAATGATGACCTCAAATCGTAAGTGATGTCCTGGCCAATTGACTTGCTGCCTATTTTATCGATATGAAATAGACTCAAAAGAGACTACTCCTGAGAAGCATACCCCCCCCCTCGTCTAACACAACAATGATCTCTGAAAGTCGACTGTCAGAAGCTGAATTCATGAAGCCAAAGAACTAAGAAAAGAAAGCTAGGTGCAATATCAGCCCGCGGCAGTCCACTGCTGGACATAGGCCTCACTCAAGCGAGCGTCACCTAGTCCCATTTTCCGCTACACGCATACAGACTCTGCCAGCCGCCTAGCGCAGATTGTCGCTCCATCTAGCGGGGGGGCTTCCCACACTACGTTTGCCGAGTCGCGGTCTTCACTCTAGCACTCGTCTACTCCAACGATTAGCGGTACTTCGACAATTGTAACATATTAGTGGAGGGTTATGTCCAGCAATGAACTGCTGTAGGCAGATGATAATCACCTGAATCTATTATTAACTATTATTTAGATACTAATAAGTGAAGTAAAAATGTGAGGATTGTGGGAGTTGTTACAGTTATAGTTGATTTCGAGGACGATAAAAAGATAAAATAAAACATAATTGACAATTTAAAATTGTATAAAAAACGGTCGAGTTTCGACCACTGGACAATCATTATTATTACATAAATATTACTATTCTGTATAATCGTAATGATTTACCCCTTACTTTAAATAAAAGATAACAGCTAAACATATTTGTCAATGTGTTTTGATTACCGAAGGTAAGCATTACTACTTACAGAAATAAAATGTGCACGCAATTTGCTGTATTACATATTTAAAGTTAATTGGGTATAAATACTTTATTAGAGGGTTCCTGGTATCTAATTAGAGAAACACGAACGATAACACCGTAATTACGGTTACTTGGACCGAAATATTACATGTAATTTTGCTGAAAACACACAGTAATGTACTAAAAACAAAGTTTTATATCCGATGAAAATTGGACATAATATTATTTTAATGAAACTTCAAGAGTATAACTAACAACTACATTCAGACTTTATCCACATAATACACTGTTGTTTGCAACAAACAATTCTTGTTTCGCCTGATGGAAGACAATCAACGCTATCCATAGACATTTGCAACACCAGAGGCATTGCGGATGTGTTGCCGGTCTTTCGGAAAATATTAGCTTGGTTTTTAAAGGTTTTAATGTTGTATCGGTTTGATATATAGTTAGTTGCCTCCAAAGAGTGTTTAAGTTTCGAAATCGTCACAAATGAGACACGACATAATGATGTATAAAATACTATTGTAAATGTATTAAATAATTGTTCTATTATATGTTTAATATGTTATAATATGTATACTATACCGTATCGTAAATATGTTTACTATATATTATACATAGTATGTATTTGTATGGTTTCATGTATATGATTGTATTTTCATATTTTTTTTATGGAATAGGAGGGCAAACGAGCAAGCGTGTCGCCTGATGGAAAGCAATCAATGCCGCCCATGGACAACCGCGACACCGCAGGAGTCGCGGAAGCGTTGCCGGCCTTTTAGGTATGTATAGGCTTGTTTTTTGAAGGTTCCAATGTCGTAACGGTTCGGAAAGAATGACAAGGGTAGCTGATTCCACAAAATGGGATACATATAGGGGATATATATATACATATAGGGGTTAAAATAAATATTTTACTGTACCTAAACAGTATCTTTTCAATTAACTCAAATGAATGCCTCATAAAATGCCTCCCGGCCAATGTACCGCATCTTTAAGATGTAATAAAAGATAAATAAAAGGAATCTTTTATTAAACCAGCCAAGAAATTAAGTGCCAAGAGTGTCAGCTAACTTTTCATTCATTCTTATTTTGATAAAAGCTAATGATTTTGTTCTGTTGCACATTTATTACAATCAACCATATCTCGGATATCAAACATTTTGCAACAAAACCCCCAAATAATTGATTTTTCAATTTCGTACCAATTTACTAACGCCTCGAAAGCAGCGTTACCCGCGGTGTAATAAATGGTGATACTAACAAGTCCACTTCTGAGAACGGACGGGTCTTAATTTTTTTTCATTCTTTTTTTGTATCCCTGGTTTTAGTGGTCACGAATCGTTTCGAAAGATAAATAGTGGATGTAGACATTTTATCGTGACGCCATTCTTTAAATATACACGCATACCGGATATATAAAAAATTCGGTATCAGTAATAAAACAAATGGCAAAATTAGATACAAATGTAGATATGTATTCTTTGTAGATGAGTAAATAGAATTTTCTTGCAAATTTAAATCATGACGTGCTTTTATTTAGATATTTGTATATATAAATACTAGTCTCTAAAGTTCGACTAAGGCGGTAAATGAACTGGAATGAAATATGCGTGTATTGTGATTTTTTAAGTTAATTGCAAAAGTCCATAGAAGGTTTTGACATAATGGCCAACGTTTTATCAAGACATAACGTGACAAGTTGGCTAGCACATTTCCAGATAGTTTTTGTTATTATAATTTTTTACTTGACACTGGCATAATAGCACCCTTAATAACACCTTACTGCCATTAACGAAGAAGAAGAAATGGAATGCATATAAAAACGTTATACAATATTATTGTATATAAAACCAACAAAAGAATAGGTATTATCACATCGTTTGTGTGTTCACACGCAATTAGAGCCCCTCCTGCCTCATTAGCACTGAATTGAAGCCTTAGCGTCGAGAACTATACCCGTTATACTCACACTCGCATACGGAGTGTTTCCGTCCTTCTCGCACAGGTTAATTCAGGATCTCGAAAGCCTGTCTGCAGTTAGATACCGTTCTACTATCAAACGATTGGTGTTTATAGTTTGCTTTGCCTGTTTGTCTATCAGGAATTGTCGCGTTCAATTCGCAGTGCTCATATATAGTTATGATTTAATGTTGTTCCTGTCAATAATGCAGTGTAAAATAAAATAGACAAAGAACATATATTCATGTTATGTCACTAAGCAAATTGAAGAAAAAGAATACTTTTAATACATATTGAAATAAAAAAGGAAAAGTAAAAAAATGGATAAAATTACTCCGTAAGAACCAAATCGACAGGTTTTTTGCAGGGGTAGTATCACTTGCTATGTTATTTTATTATTTGTATAAATGTATATGTATGTATGTATGTGTGTATATATGTGTATATAAATATATATGTTATATATGTATCTACTGTATTTATGTGTATATTCATCTATATATTCCAAATTTGAATAATGACCGAATCGTAAGGTCTCAACACAGGCCTGCCTAGTGAGACCTATTATGCTCCCTTCAACTTCACCTGTAAATTGTCACAAATAAAATAAATAAATAAAAAAAAATATTTTTTTTAATAGGATAGCAAGCAAAAGCAGCAAGCCTGTCGTCCAAAGGAGAGCAATCAAAAATGAAATCAATTGTGGCCATAGATTATCTGCAGCACCAAAATCGTTGCATAACCGTGACCGACCTTTCAAAATAGTGTGGGCTCGTTTTATATAGGTTTCAATTTCGTATCGGTTTTTCGTACTTTCAAGGAATATTCAGTTCCTTGAAGGTAAATGGTTCCACAGAGTGGGTATTCGTGGAAATAAGTTATGAAAAACTCACTCTACTGGATCGCCACTCATCCAGATGGTAGGTATGTGATTCTATGTGGCGAGGTATGCAGTAGTGGAATTCAGCGGCAGGAATTATTCCGAATAATTATTCTGAGCATTCCGCAAAAGAAATGTAATGTTATGTATGCAAATACGATTTCTTTTAGAATCTGTCAACAATATTAACAGATATCATATAAATGAAAAAAATAATTATTTAAAAGAGACAAAACAATTATAATAGTGGAAAAATTAAATAAGAATTTTAATTCTATTGACATTATATCATTATTACTGCAGTCATGAACCATTATTTAAAGTAATTCTTTAAAAGGTTATCAGCGCCTTAAAATGATAACAATACTAAAAGAAATAAATATTTTGTTGAGATTACTCTTAAAGTTATGAATATAAAGTTGAAGAATAGGGTACAAAAAGTTAATAAAATATATATATATAATAAAATTACAGTGTCAATTTATTATTTTTTTGGCTTAATAGACTGATGACAGATATTTACCTTAGATTGAAATAGCCAAAAGCGTATTGTTATTTAGGTACTAAAATATATTAACAGTTCATGTATAGAGATGATTAACAATTTTATCAAGGTCGTCACTCTCATCGACGATTGAGGAGTGTAAATTTAGAGCAAAAGGTGCTTAAAAGGTATTTTCCATTGAGATCAGCATCCTAAAATGTACAACAATAAAATCTTCCATTAGAACGCGGCCAGGCGAATTTCAATAAACCGAAAGAGGATAATTTACAGTTATTACTTCGGTGACCCCGCAAAACATCCACCGTAGCGCGCCTGGTCAACTTGCTGTCACAAAAAAGACCTAAACAAAACACCAAAATCTGGTATGACCAGAAAAAACTTCAATGTACGCTGCACAAATTCAAACTTATCAAGTTGCACATAAAGTTAAAAATCAATCGGCTGACACCACTGTCGATAGAAACCATCGGAATAAAAAGAGCTTTATATCAGAAGCCAGAAAGCCCAAAGTGAAATATGGAAATTACCAAGGGACATGATCAATGAAATAGCAACCGTAGATTCCGATGCGTTAGGTTGAGATCGGCGGTGTTTGTGGACTATTTTTAAAAAAAGTGGCCATCTCGTTTGGCGGGCGTACCTACCTGCTCAGGCGCAGACGAGCTCTGTATTTATGGCGCCTGGCCTGTACACCGTTCGGGAACACACCACGTGGAATAGGACTCTGGTATGAAAAAGCTTGTTAACTGTTGGTCCCCTCAATTAGTTTATTTGAATGTATGTCCATGTTTGCTGCTGTAAGACGACGGTTTACATAGTTTCTAGTATATTTATTCCAATGATCTATTTAATTTTTATTTAACTTAATGTATACGTACGTTCTATTCTATTATCATAAGACTAATCATGATCACAATTATCTCCATAAGCCTTTCAAGAGGTAGAACAAAAACAAAATATTGATTTATAAGGAAGGAGTTCCCCAGTACAAACTCCTTCCATTTGACCCTATCCAACTGAGACCAGCCCAAATTGCCCGCGACCGCATTATTTCCGGTGGTCTCGATTGTTGTACACGAAGTGATTTGTAATGTCTTGTATTCTCCTCCTCATGTCGTTTACATATTGCTGAATGTCGAGATGTTCCGCACGTGTAGTAGGTACACGTCGTTAGTATGAATCTTTGCCTGGGATCCAAAGTGGCGGTAAAAGTGTAGACAAAATGAGTAGGTGTTATCTGTCTGTGTTATCTGATTGATAAATGAGTAGGTGTTATCTGGTTTATTTGCACTGAATTATTTTTAGCATACAATTCTTTTCTAAATCTTTAATTAATCCATAGATGCTAAATTACAAATTAACCTACAATTAACGTAAACAACAATGGTATCTGTGACAACGAATTTGTACCTTTGTTCACATCTAGTTTTTGAACTAAATGGCTTCATTTATCTCCACATATCTGCTTTCATATCTGCCCGTCTTCAATTTCATTTATCGCGTCAGAGATTTTCGTATCTAACATTTTTAACACTTGATAGATTAACCTTATTGGGAAGCATCCTAGGGTCTCTTTCGTCTTTTAATATTTTGTACAGTGCATCGAATTATCGCTTACAAGCCGCAGTCACTACGTGAATACTTGCTTTAAAAACTATTCTTACGACCGTACAACTAACATCAAAGCTACATATGTGAAACGGTTTGTAGGTAGACGGTATTATTCATCATCAGAAGCCTCCACAATCCATTCATCCCTCACGAAGTGTCTCGCAAAACCGGCGGGGACAAGAAACGAGCGTTGTTTGCTTGATGATTTACGACGGCCGGCCCGGGTCAGACGCCCGGGGCATCTCGGCCAAATCATATTCTTAATTAGTTGTTGTACCCCGGTCAATGATACATCACTTTTAGAATTAACGATGAGCCAGTGGAGGCAGGTTAGCGCATCGTTATGTTACGAAATAATGTTATAGTAATAAAACCTTTCATATTTAAAAATAATTATCAAATTACTAACGGCTAATTTCCATTAGTGACAAAGCTACCGCCGTCAGAGTCAGTTGTCGTGGGTTCGATTCCCGCGTTGGAAAAAATATATGTTTAGTCTACAGGTATTTATTCTGAGTCTGGGGTACACGCCAACCCGGCTAGACAAGCATGTTGAGTTAATCTCCATTCCTCTAGTAATGTGAAGGTCTGTTCCCAAAAGTAAGAGATATATAGTTTGTGAAACAATAATATAACTGCAGACAATTAGATATAATAACATTCTCGATATGTTGTAGATAATTTTTTCACCTTTCTAAGACTATTTTAAGTAATCCGTAACTTACATAGTCTTAGAAAGGTGAAAAAATTATCTACAAAATAGTGAGAATGTTATTATATCTAATTATCTGCAATTGTACATAAGCCTCTTTCAAGGGGGTAGACCGTATAGTTAAGCCAGACAAGGGAGTCGAAGACAGACATCTCGCATGATAATTTATGCCTATTTCTTACTTGATGGCGCATCAGGCGCCCTACTTGAAATGCTTCTATCTCTGTCCCGTCCCAAGGACCGAAGAAGAGCAACGACATGACTAAAGATGTAATGACGAAACACCCTGAGACGATGTAAAGTCATTTAAGGACGTCAAACCTGTCCACTTTCTCATGGCAGCCAATGTGGCGTAGCCCCGAGAGAAGATCGATGCAAGCGTGTCGCCTGATGGAAAGCAATCAAAGCTGCCCATAGACAATCAAGACACCGCAGGAGTCGCGGAAGCGTTGCCGGCCTTTTAGGTATGTGCAGGCTTGTTTTTTGAAAGTACCAATGTCGTATCGGTTCGGAAAGAGCGTCGGAGGTATCCCGTTCCACAGAGTGGTGGTGCGTGGGAAGAAGTTTGGAGAAAAGCGCACCGTAGTAAATCGCCACTTATCCAGATGGTGGGGATGAAACTTTTCTTTACGGCGAGTTGTGCGTTTGTGGAATTCGGCGGCGGGAATTGTTCCAAACAGTTACTAGCCTTACGTTCTTGTTTAAACATAAACGTAGGGAATCTTGTTTGTTATATCGCAAATGTACATTTGTGTAGACAGTCTGACTGCGTCAAAGCGTTAACTAATTAGGTTATATAATTTAATCATTAGTCTGGGTACACAGACCGTCTGTAATTAATTTGACATTACGAAGCGCGTTTGGTTTAGTATTGGACGATACATTTTAACCGTCCAATTTACTAAGACCAGGTACACACAAATTTTAAAAAATGTGCTTTAAGACTGAGTTCTAAGTATAGGAGATTACAAAAAAGACTTCTAACGATACACTGTATCAGAGACTGATAATACAACATTATTTGTGTAATGGACCGTACTGATGCTAGATGGCGCGACGATCTGCTCAGGGGCTTCAGAGACTGATGCGTGCAACCGAAGATTAGAAGTTAGGTGACGCGCCTTGGTGGAAGCTTATGCCTCGAAAGACTGCCGCAAATTTATGATGATGATGAAGATTGACTTCAGCCCGGATATGCGGTGAAGCACCGCATATTCGGGCTGAAGTCGGCACCACATGTTTCACCTTCCTCTAATTTGTAAATAAGTAATAAATTTATAAACGATGAAGCTAAATATATAACTTTTAAAAAATGTTTATTAATAAAAAAACATTATCAAATAATCTTAATAGTTAAAACTGCAAAATACACCATCGTCAGCAAAATATGAAATACTCTGAAATGGGCTCCAAAAGGCGTCCCCTTTTTACATTACAATAGGAAACAAATCCTAAGTAAGATTGAAGATATTTACAAACAAAGAGTTGTTTGCGTTCAAGCAATTTCTCACAAAAGAGCACAAGTGGTGGCAAATCCGCCATAGAAACCGGATGGGTTCGCCGCGTTTTGTTTACCTTTATAATACTGGAAAAAAGCGTAGGTGATGTTGAGATAACGCGAGGGACAGCCCTGCGGTATTGTTCGCTGGGCGTGTCGTAAATATTCCCCGTTCCGATTACTGTCCATTATTCGAGACAGTCAGACACCAATATAACGATAACATCGGCAAGTGAAATAATATATAAGCTGTCTTTGGATACAAAAATTAACGTGAATATTCGATCGTTAAAGTGGTTGCGTTATCTGTGTTTTAATGCTCCGTAAATTCGACTTCCTTATTAATAATTATCAGTTTCCATGAAGGATTTGAAAATTTTTGCGAGAGAAAAAACATGCGAAATATCCCTTTCCTTAACCGATTTGAAGTAGAGACAAAGGAATTGAACCTTTCTGTCTGTTGCTCCAGTTATTAGTAGAACGATGTGAAGATCGCAGATTTGAACGAGATTCAAGCTAACAACAGGCGAGAATCACATAAGACCAAGCAACGGCAACTAACTAATGGCAAGTATCAGGCACACTTTAAGTCATTAAGGCATCGGAGTAAGGAAAAACTCATCTCTAGAAAAATATCTGCCTTACCAAAATTAATTTCCGAACAGAGTTGTTTCCTTAGTATCAGCGTTTCAGCACGATCAGAATCTATATCTATCGATATTGAATTTAAATGAAAACTACGAACGAATGCGACCATTGACTCCGAAAAAGGTTGAAAGTAGGAAAGTGATATTTTTTTTTGTTTTTTAGCTAATGGTTTTTACTACCACTATTTCCTCATCATGCCTAGATTTGTCGGTTAGAGAATACAATCAAGCATAAGCCCTTATAACGCTTACATTAAAAATGTTTATAACAAAAATACATAAAAATATTTACTCAACAATGACCAAACAGAATTCACTAAACAAAAGGAAAGTATTGAGGCCACAAAAAAAGCAGATCCGCGATAATTTTAAAAGCAAAAAAAAAGTAAAACCTTTCGATGAATTTCGATGTTTGAGTCGACAAAAAATCCAAGTGCCCAAATATTATACTTTTGTAAGATAAACGCGACATGCGCAAGCGACTCGCGATAAGACATATTGCACCAAGATCGAGAACGAGAAAAAACATGTCCTTTTTAATCCAAGGCTAAAGATAAACACAAGGGTGAAAGTCGAAACATCGGTTACGTCACTCAAAGAGCCATTGCGGCAATATTACAACAATACTCATTTTTGGATATTGTTTCCATTGTTTACTTATTCTGTTCACTCTTAGCCCTTTACATATTTACAGGTATTCCGAAAATATCAACATCAACAACAGTCTGCAGCAATCTTTCCTTGGACGTAGACCTCCCAAGGTGCATCATTTAGCTCGACCTTCGGTTATACGTATCCAGTTTCTACCAACGGTCCTACAAACGTCACTCCATCTACCCTAGGGGGCATTCTATACATTTGCCAAGAAGCAGTCTCCGCTACAGCTTTCGTCTACTCCAAGGTTTATCGGTTTTATGTGGACAGTTAGAACTTCTACTTGGCTAAGATCCGCGACAAGCAAACGAAGACAGAAAAATTAATAATGTGTGCTTTTATACTGAAAGAAGTGGATTTACGGGAAACTTAAACTAAATCTTACCGAAAACACGGTCGCCAGCAACTCTCCACCTCCCAATCACTATCAACAACACTAAACAGACACTACCACTTTTCTATCTTTTACACTATCGGTTCACTTTCGCACAAATGTGGATAACGTTTGCCACTTCAGTTTGGTAACTCAAACAGCTATGACGAATGGAAGAAATCCACCAGAGAACCAAAGTTAATTTGATTCTCTGGTGGATTTCTTCATTCCGAATTATATCGTTCGAGCATAGCGTTCTCCAGTGCTTCTGAGCATCTTCTAAGTGATTTTGAGCACGTTCAATAGATGATTCATCAATATTCAGGTTTCACCACCGTAAGAGTACAGGAAGAATTTCCTTCTGTCTATATGGGCAGTTTATTCGTAAACCACAAGTACCGTACTTTCGCAAAAGCTTTGATACTGCACTTTATCCGGTAATTTTAACAGATAGATACCCAGAAAATTTCACTTGCTTCAAGTCAATTCAAAACGATTAATGGAGTCAGGCGTTACTTTGGAAATCCATTACTATGTGGACAGTCAAAAGTTTTACTTAGCTAAGATCCGCGACAAGCAAACAATAACAGAAAATTAATAAAGTGTGTTTTCCTGCTGGATGAAGTGGATTTATTTGGAACTTTAACCAAAAACTTACCGAAAAACGGCCAGTAACTCTCCACCCAGCAACCACTATACACAACACCAAACACACACTACCACTTTTCCACCTTGTAAACGACATGTGTTTCGCCCCAACACGAGACATCATCAGGTATAGTAGACTTCTTGGAAGACAACCGAAAAGTCTTTTCGGTTGTCTTCCGTAGAGTTTGAGTTCCAAATAAATCCACTTCATCCAGCAGGAAAACACACATTATTAATTTTCTTTTATTGATTGCTTGTCGCGGATCTCAGCTAAGTAAAACTTTTGACTGTCCTCAGTTCAAAACCTTAGTAGGTAAACCTCGCAATTAAGAAAAAATATTTTACTATAACGTCTTTTATTCTATTACGCTATCTTCATCCTTGCACAAACAACTCCGGCTTGTTAGGGCACTGATGTTCAAAGTCTGATAAATGATAACGTGGAACCCTTTGTACGTGCCATAAGTACTTTATGTTGAATTCTATTATATAACGTGTTTATACAACTCTGAGCGTAGAATAACTTCATTGAATCGACATTTCTTTTATCACGCTTTTATCTTAAAATAAATCTATTAAGTTCTCTGCTATGAAAATGAGATAATGAGGATATATCGTATACGCCTTCGTAAATTATTCTTCATATTTTCTTGGATTGTAAAGACATTGGTGGTACATAATGTATATACTATACAATTTGGCATTAGTTAAAAACAGACATGTTGATATCACTAGAATTCTTGTAAACCGTAACCTAAGTTGAAAGTGCTTGACTTAGTAAAATATTTTCAAAGTATAACGGTGGAAATCCATTACCTTGGATCATTCGTTCTACCCCAACCAACATAGCTATTACTATAATATATACATAGTTTCTTAGTAACAATAATAACTTGCCTTATAATTACATTAAAACCAGTTAAAAATCCGAATTTGAAATATTAACCTGTATGTTTAGTATTTAAGTTGAAGATCTAATATCATGGGTAAACTTCTATTTACCATGTATCGCTGTAAACAGACCTTTCCAAAGCAGACACCATTCAGCTTAGAGCCGGTACCAAGAAGCATAGTGAAGTTAACAATATTTTCTTGCAGCTTTTTAGAAGAAATAACATTAATCCACCGCGGTTATCATACTTGGGCGTCCAGAGTCTCAATTAATGCCTATCAACCATACATATATTTATCGTGACGGGATTCGAATGCGCGCCCACTGACTCCGATAATTAGGATACCTACTCTGAGTCTCTGAGACTCTCGACTCTGAGTTAATTATCATTAACTCAGAGCATCAATTTATTAATCATCGGAGTCACTGGTTGCGGGTTCGATCCCTGCATCGTAATAAATATGTGTATGGATTACAAATATTTATTCCAAGTCTGGTAACCCCGCCAATCCGCACTGGACAAGCGTGGTAGGTAAGTGTCCGTTCCTCCAGAAATGAAAAGGCCCGTGCTCAGTTAAAATATATATATATATATATATATATATATATATATATATATATATATATATATATATATATATATATATATATATATATATATATTTAATATATAATTAGGCTTTTTAAAATAATACCTAGTCATCGCAATACTATAACTCTGTAAAACTCATATAAATTTTCTTATAAAAATAACTTAAAATTTAACATCATCCATTTTGACTTGCCCTACGTTTGCAGCCAAAAATCGCTTAAGTGGATGTTTAAGTAATTTACTAACGGCACTCCGCAGTTGAACCACTTACACAGGCAGGGGCTTGTGAGACCCTTGAAGGCTTGAAAGAGGTATGGGAGATGTGGTGAGTTACATTTTTTAAGCCCATATGGCTGTTAACGTCTGCAGTGATTTTTTTATACAGCTATAATAAAAACTGAAAGAAATATTTTATGCATATGCAACAGCATATATAATATTATATTTACTGCATATCATAGGCATATAAAAATAATATAATATTTAATGCATATGCAATACCATTATATTAACACGTGAAGAAAAATTTTATTGTTCTTTTTAACCACATTGCGCGCACAGAAAATTGTAAGATTTGGTACAGGTTATATCGATGAGTATAGAAAGAGATTTTTTTTATAGCACACTAGGCAAACGAGCATGCCGATCACCTGGTGGTAAATGATCATCGCCGCCCATAGACATCCACAACACTGGGGCCATCGCAGATGCCTTATACGCTTATACGGTCTTTTTTAAATGCTTCTATGTCATATTCACTTCGGCTGTACTTACTAATTACAGTCGAAGTTCACATAGGGGCGACCACTAGTTCATCTAAATTTTTTATTGTAACCCATTAATTAGTTAAGCATATTTTTATTAGTCCTAATAGGTACAAAAACAGCTAATTTCAAGGCGATAAGTGGGAGAGTCTTCTTCTTTTTGTAACTTTTCGATTAGCGAAAGTTGGCAGTTAAATCATTACAACATACTTCATCTTTAGCGAAGCGAAGGCCAGGAGCATTCGCTATCCCTGTCCGTTCCCTGATTTTACGTAGCCAATATCCTTCATCAATAAACCCGTCTCTTTCGTGGGCAAAATACGAGGATCCAATAAAGTGCATTTGCAACTGTCACTTTTACCATACACCTGCCACCTATGAAACTGTATATGTACCTTCAGCAGTATTTACGGCGCTTTTGCAATGGCCCAAGTATTGTAGATGTCTATGGGCTGCGTTGATTGCTTTTCATCAGGCGACACGTTTGCTCGTTTGTCTTCCTAATCCATTGATTATGAGTAACGAACTATGGTGTTGCCGAATATTGCGACATTGGGGTATTCAATGGAGACGAGCGTTGTATCCACGAAAGACCGGCTATTTATTTATGACGCCTTCGGTCCTACACATGTTTATGGGTAGGGATGATATCTTACCATCCAGTGAGATGCATGCATGTTTGTCTGTTCTGCTATAAATAAAATCAACAAGCAAATTTATAACGGTCCCGACTACATCGGCAAGGAGTAAGAAAAGAAACCGTTCTCGTTCTCAATTATTTCAAGGAAACCTTCTATATAAAAGGAAACCCGTAAAGCAGTACCAACACACAGCCAACAATAGGTTAGAGGTAAAATAAACAAAACGACCCAGGTATGTAACTATGGAGGTAGAAAAAGTTGAGTTTGGTTCGTTAGGGCGCATGACTGGCAATCCGACAGAGATTACAAGAAGCCAGAAGTTATACTACCAACGCATTATGGATGCGGTTTTTAGACAATTATGGGGTGTTTAATTGGATACAATTAGGTCATAAAAACCGTATCGTCAAATTTAGTTATGGGCAAACATTGAGGAAAAAAACATTTTAAATTGCTATCTTAAAATAGCTATTTCGTTTAGTGGCAAAAATAAAGACTTACATTTCTTTATGGGGTAGGAGGGCAAACGAGCAGGCGTGTCATCTGATGAAAAGCATCTAACGCCGGCCATAGGAATGCTCTAGGCATTCCAGAAGCGTTACCGGCCTTTAAGAAAAGTGTAGGCTTGTTTTTTAAAGGTTCCAGTATCGGTATTTTATGTAGCTTATATACAATGGATAAATGGTCATTAACGCGTGTCGAAGATGATTGACAAGGTAACCAAAGTCAGAATAAATCAATTGTTTTATTTGTTCAAGAAATAGTATCCAAATCAAAAGTAACCACCAAATTATCCGACTACGTACATAAGAAATGCACAAACGAGAAATTGAAACTTTTTACGGTCGATAAAATGCACCTTATAATGCATACTTATTAAATTACTGTAGCTCAATCAACACTGAGCTTAATTTTAACAGTTCCTAATTAAATTATCAATTTAGATAATAGTCCATTTGAGTCACATGAAAAAAAAACGTAAACACGTCGCTTCGGACTAAAAACTAAATCAAATTCAACGTTACTAAAGACTAACTCACGATACGAAGGCAGGTAGCGTAAAGTACGATCGGCAAACATAGGAAATTCTTCGAGGAGGCGGCGGTACGGTCAACATAACTATTTGCTCACGCTACCGGTGTTGGCCACACGCGTTCGCTCCGTCACTCGCGACGCGTTTCGAGCAAATATTCCCATTCTTTCCCTCGATTTTTGGGGTAGCGTCAGCAGATAAGTCGTAATCAGTTTTATTTTAAATTCACATATTTTTTTAAAGAAAACTAACAATATCTTAATATTATTAATTTTATTTTAGAACTGATCAACTAAGCTAGTATTAGCTTAGTTAGTTAACCACATACATTTTTAGCTTAGTTGGCATGTTAGGATAAGGTTCACTAAATAACTCTATAATCCAATGGTATGTTAATTGAACCCACTACTTTACGAATAGTAAACCTAACAACTAAAATAAAGCTAGTCTTATTTGTAGTTGTACTTAATAAATTTGGATATAATTTTACTGTAACAACTTTGTAGAGTACTAGTACCACACAATTGACTATTTTTTTAACACAGTGATAATGTATGAACTAACTAACTTTGTTGGCGTAGCTACCCAAAATGGATCTTGGCCTCCGAACAGATCTTACGCCACCGTGCCCTGTCCTGCACCACCTCCACACACCAGCGCCCCACAGGACGTCGTCCAGTTGGGCGCCCTGATAATGTATGACGTGCTTAATAATAGTATGACAATAGTAAAAATGGCACCATTTGGGTCGTTTCCTTTTTTTAACTCAAATAGATAACAAATATGTAAAGCACAATTTCAATTTAGAATTCTGTTTATGATCTAAGTTCGTTAGTTCGATTCTACCATTAGACGATTGATGTGATACATTTTTTCACACAAGGCTTATACACAAAGTAAGAATGATTAATTGTAGTGATATAAAAATATTGCATTTTTTTTAATATAATTATAGTCTATTAAAATTATAATAAGCGTTTTTGCTGTCGGTATGGAGGCGCGCGCGCACCCAGCCCCGGGCATAGTGTGCATCACGCACAGCTTTTTATTTTCTCTGTTAGTATACGACTTGTTAGCCCGTCGATCTGTTCGCTAACTCCTTGTTAGTAGCTATCGGACCCCCCTTTCGACTGTTTCGGCTATTATCTCCTTTCGCTGCACTGACGTCACAAGCGAAGTCGAATACATTATAATTATTTTTTTTTTAATTTTCAGCACAAAGTGAGCACAACAGACGGACTTAATGCCATTGCCATTATATAAAGCAGAAATAATTATATTTTTTATAACATTCTATTAACTCAGACTACTGAGGCCCATTTCTTAGTATTAATATTAATTTAAAATTATTTTAATAATTCAAAATCTATGATATATATTAATAAATGTTATTCCCAATTATTTTTACTCAGCCCATATGTCTCACAGCTGAAGATAAACCTCCCAACACTCTTGTACAAGTAAGCGGGTCACCTAATAGTACTCAAGGATTAACCACTGCCGCCCATTAAAATCTTCTGTACTAATGACACTGCAGATGCATTTGCTTACCATAAGGTAAGGATATAAATGATAAGAGGGGAAGAAAAAATTATTAGGGACTAATGAAGAATAAAAGCACTCACGGTATGAAACGCAGTAAGAATTTAAAATGCTACCTACGACTTATCGCAGAAATTCTATGATGTTGTACGCGGTCGAGCTGGCTTACCCGTCCTGCCTTGGCTTTACCGCCAAAAAATTTAAAAAAATATATAATAAACAAATGTTAACATTTTACGGGAGGTGTACTCGATTCGCTTACGCGTGTAACTTGAACGCACGTGCCCTGACAGCAACCTCAGTTCTAATAATCCAAAGCAAATTAAAATCACCTATAATAGCATGAAAATAAAATTAAATTTGTCACAAATCTCACACAAGATAATTTTATACACTCATTTAGGAGTGAACCTATTCATTGCCCATTAATATGTAAATATTGTAAGGTAAACGCAATTACCGTTGTAGCAAGCGACTGACAAGCAATCGAAAACTATAGCACTACAACTAAAGGTAGCGTGGGTGGTCACGATATGCGGCGGTATGTGTGGTAAAACAGAAGATGATTTATCTAATTGTACAGACGGAGAATAAAAAATCTTTGACAATCAAATTGGACATAAAATATGAAACTTTTCTTGGATTAAGCTAGACTTCAATGACTAACCTAAACAAATCGAACCGCTTAAAAGTAGACTTTATTCAAAAGTAATTAAAATACACACTCTAACGGCAAAAAGCAATACGTTGAAGTATTATTTAAATGTAAACAGTATTGCAAGGGTATTAGGCACGGTTTCTAATGAATCACGATTGCGTGGAATAATTCCAACCATTCTCAGTTTAGTTTATGTGACTGCTCTATGACTTGAAAGTATCGGGTTTAAATCTCGGAGTTAGAATGTTTTGGTTACAAAGTTGGGGCAGATTTGTGATAATGTCTTTTTAGAAATGATTTCAGTTCGATTACATTGGATGTTCGAAGTAATATATCACAAAATGCGAAATGAAATACAAACCTTTAAACATACATTTGTGGATATCCAAACATTAAAAAAGGCATTTATCGTATAACACACCCTTAGTCCCGCTCACAGGTTTTTTATTCATCTGATTTTTAATTTATGTTATACAGTAGAAAACAAATAATTCCGCATTATATATACAATCCAGTTACTTCAACTAAAATAATACTGTTGAATTGATAAAATTAAAAATTGTTTTTAATGCACTGAGGATATAAAATTAACAATAGAATGACTGAAAAAAGGCGACCAATAATTTAACTATTCTCACTCAAAAATATTGTATAAAACATTGAAGTCAGAAACATGAAATGAAAATTTCAATTTACAGTTTAATTAAAATAAGAAAAAAATAATTATCCTTTTTTTAATTTAATAAATTCAATTGTGCGATAAACATGTCATATCGTGACAGAAATGACAGAAAATAATGTAAATTATGAACACCAAAAAACCACCCCATTTGAAAGCTGACCCTCGCATACATCGCAACACCCCGACTATTAGTAAAGCATTATCCTTAACTGGCAACACTAATCGCTCATTAACGAGTTCCGGACGCACGCCGAATGGGGTTACCCACTTGTATTATAATCTCCACTAACACTAAATCGTTGTGGGAACAATTAGTTTCTTTATGGAGCGATTTTTAAAGGTCTATTAAACTAAATTGACGCATGAGTTTTACGCAATAAGATTTTTTCTAATGAATCCAACTAATTTGAAAATAATATTTATTTATTCTATTAGATAGAATCAGAAAGGTCGGACGAGAAAAGCAGACACTTGAACTTTTGCAATATATAGCAAATAATAATATTTTTTAAAAGACGTTTGTCACACGTAAGACAGAAGTAGTTGTGCTGAGTTGGCTGCCCATCTTTGGATCAGTGACGAAATCGGCGGCGAAAAAAGTTTCTGGGAAGTTTCAGAAACTTCTTTCCACGCACCACTAACCAGTGAAACCAGCTATTTCCAGCGGTGTTTCCGAATCGATACGACATTGGAATCTTCAAAAAACAAGCCTACGCATTTCTGATGCGGATGTCTATGGGCGGCGTTGTTTGCTTCAGGTGGCTTGGTCCAAAAAGAAAGAAGGAGAAACTCTTTATATACTTACACCATCTACATCATAAATATGAATTTCCTTTATTTTGTTTTTTGAATAATAATTTTGAATTAAAAACAAAAGAGTTAAAACTAGAACATTTATCCAGTAAACAATTCACGTGTTAAAAATTAAACATAAAAACTTATTCGACTTATTGAATTAACAAAAGAACACGAAATGAACGTGAAGAATTCTAAGGTCGAACATCGAAACGCATTTAATTCGTAACAAAACATTGGTCATTAATGTACGAAATCCGGTCGAAACAATTAAAAATCGAACCCGCGTACCATACGAATACGACCAACCGATACAAATAGTGATGCACTGCGTATGTTTTTACGAATCGATATTATATTAAATCAACGATTAATATCAACATTGGTAAAAATATTTGATAAACGTAGTGTAGGGACGCTCCCGGACAAATTGAGCGATGATATGTGCAAGACTGCTGGCAAAAACTGGATGCGTCTAGCCGAAGATTGGAAAAAGTGGCACGCCTTTTGCAAGACCTATGCTCAACAGCAGGAACGGAAAAAGACGTGGAGGAAGGCAATTAAAAAGGTAGACGATCAGAAAAAAGGATGGAGAACGACAGAAACAAGGGGAGGGAAATAGAGAATGTAATGGCAGTTCAAAGTTAAAAAGATTATCAATTCTCAAAAAATGTGAAGTCGTATAAACCAAATAAAAAATTCTAAATTTAAAAATAAAATGAAAGAAAATAGCTTTCTAGTTTAGATTTATTATCTGTGACTTATGTAATTAATTTCAGATACATTCGAACATCGAAGTATGTTTTCCGTACTAAAAACTATAATTGTGTCCTTTCTTTTAAATGATTAATTATATAAAGATTAGAAATATTTTTGAATGCATGTTATATTTTTCACCTATATTAAAGTAAAATAGCAGACATTGACTATAAATCCCTTTGTAACGCGAAAATTCATTGTACTCAATTTTAATTATTTTTATCGCTATTTAGTTAGGAAACCAACAAACATCATATAAAAAAGTTTCAAACACTTTATTTACGAAAAATATTTGTGATTGTGAATTTAGTACGGCTTTCCACAATTTACACTTTTATTTAAATATACTTTGTTTTAACATTGCAATTGCACAGTTAAATTTATGCGCAAATGGAAACCTAATAAATAAAAACGATCTTAGGCTGAAAGTAAAATTTACTTATACATTTTGTTTTCGGCCTTGAATATTTTCAATTTTTCCAAATATCGATAATTTTCTTGACAGCGCAACACTAACCGAACTGTTATACCCGCGTTGTAATTGGTAATAATATGAAATGAAACGATCGTTTTTACAACTATAACGATAGAAGGGTAGAACTGGTTTGGAATCCTTTTATACCAGTTTCATTTTATTGTGTTTAGTTTAAGATTATTTTACATAAAATGACCACTCGCTTTAATTTTTATTATTTTCTCATCGTCATTAAAGAAATTATGAATTGCCATACGAGAAAGTACAATGGTTAAAGACTTTTCTTTTTTACACTCCACGTAAGTAATACTCGTGCAAGGCCATAGAAACAATATGTCATAAATAATTTTTCACAGCAAAGGAGTCGTAATGAGTTTACAAATGCCCCAAACTCTCTCGACCTAATGGACCTGACCGAGGTCGACTTGTAGAAAGAGAAAAAAAAAAGTATTATTTAAAAGCTATGGCAGTCCGCCGTAAAATTAAAAAGACAAATTATTGGACGTCTTCGTGGAAGTCGCTTTTGTTATCTCACAAGTGTTTTTCAAGAGCTCTGCTTTTCTGCCCTCTCGCTTTTACATGAGAAACATCAGTCGCATCATCTCTTTTTATCTTGTTAACGGGGAGAGCCTCCTAGTAGGGCGTAACTCGCGCTTCCACCGTTACGTAATTTTGACACTTTCATCTTTCAAAACAAGGTCCTTTATTGTGCCTACAGGACGATGTGTTTTATCAGGTCGGGTCCTTAAAAGGGCGTAACTGTTGGTCTGTGTATAGCGTGATATCGATTTATACCGCACGGAATAAGTGTTCATTTGGCTTAATTGGCGCCAACTTCGATACCTCGTTCATTTTGACACGGTTCGATTTTTTTTCTCAACTTTATTACCGAACTGTTCAATCAAATTTCGTGTAAATCAATATTGAGATAAGGTTTATAATCGCCGGTGGGTTTAAATATCGACACTGAGGAACATTAACATAATGATCACCGGTCGTGTTTGACGGAGCAGGTGCTGCGTATATCGGTTTATTCTCGGTTTTTACTATAAAATCTCGTTATATTACAAACGCGAAATTTCTTATGACGTCAGCTTATGAGAATAAGCGAGCGGTCGAAGACATTGTCTCTGATTAAACGATAAGTCAATAGATGATGTTGTCAATATACCAAGAGGCCTGAATGACCTAAATGGCCAGGTACGAAATGACCCCTTTCGGAGTCAATGGACGCTGGCCTAAAGATATTTATGCAGAGAGTCTAGAAATCTAGAGGCTAGTTCGTCTTGGACAAGTATGATGAGTTAACTAATTCATCATGCTTATCCAAGATGAATTGGGTATATTTGAGTCGACCAATGTGGTAGTTTAGCTACTAAGTCAATAATTCGTTAATAATACACGTTGCAAATAAATAAAATTAGGGTAATATAAAACTATTGATCATATTTTTTTCGTTTGCACGTATATTATGTATTAGAACGGTGGAAAGACCATCCTTCTTCTAGATAAATGGTTTTAAATATAAATTCTATGTGTTCAGAAGAGTACTTGGACTATTTTAAGACAGCGACATTCCAGTTTATACAAGGGGAGTGCATTATGACGTCACTGTATAGAAAGCACATTAAAGCTTTTAATTTTATAGGGCGAATAAATTTTTAGTGTCGTCAACAGTCATTAAGCTCCCAGCCTCTAATCCGAAATACTTCACGACGTATATGGGGTCTTCCATTTTTTGTTTAATTATTTTTCTAATTTGTAAAGAGAAATAGGTATGTAAGCCTTTTCTTTTATGGGATACGAAGTACCACACAAACGAGCAAGTCTGATGGAAAGCAATCAAGGCCGCTCGTAGAAATCGACAACAACAGAAGCATTGCCAAACTTTAACCCATTGACTGCCAGACATATTTAGAGCGTCTTGCCCTGGGTGCCAAGGTTTTATTTTGAAGAATACATGATTGTTTACAAAATATAATTATATTAAGTTACTGATATAATATTGTAATAGCATTTACAGTAATTTTTATTGAGAAAAAAAAACACTACGAGATAACTCGTAGCTGGCGTCACTAAATAAAATTCCTGTGCTGGTTGCCACTACGAGATATCTCGTAGCTGGCAGTTTTGATACACACGCTTAATACGAGATATCTCGTAGCTGGCAGTCAATGGGTTAAGAAATGTATTTGTTTTTTGAAGACTGCATATTTTTTAATCGCATGGATTTTTTTGAAACAATTGGAACAGTATTCTGTAGAAGTAGCTACGCTTCTACGGAATACTGTTCCATAGAATTAAAAACGTATGGAAAATCTGGACATGTGTCAATGAACCGTATCATACCACTATTTTAAAGAGGTCATTGATCCTTTTACTTTAAGTCATATGTTCCAGGTGTTGAGTTCGACGTTTATTATTATGGATGAAAATATTTTAAATAAAAACTTGTACTTTATGTATTGTTTTATTATTTTACGAGAAATATGACATCTATATATATCAACAACTGGTGATTGTATTGACGAACGAAAACAATTCTCACAACTTATAAATACGATGCTTGTTCTGGGTTAAATGGAAATAATCATATAAATATGCTTTCAGATGACCTTATCCATAAATATATAACATAATTAATTCACTTGAATATAATTGGTTTTAATTCAGGGTAGTAAGAGAGTAAGCCTTTACCTATTTTACAAATAGATATAAACTTTACTTTTTAAAAGTTTTACGTTCTTTAAAATTTTGGGCGTGCAAAAATTAAAATTGTATTATGATTCAGATACACTAACTATAGTCAAAAATTTTGAACTTAATATTACAATAGAAATACCTACAAATTCAATTGTTTACGAATATCTTCAACCTCATATGTTTTCTTAAAGAAAACTAGCAATATAATAATAATAAAATTGTTAATATAACTAGAATTCTTGTTATCAGTTCCAGCTAAGCTAATAAATACTTGTGCTAGAAGATGGCACATATCTATAATCCAATGAAGGAAACGAATTCACGACCTCAGATTCTAAACCTTTTTTTGCCTCACAGCACCCACCCACACACACACACACAGTCAATAAAATGACACAGTCATTTTATTTCATGCTAATTTTTCTGCATTTATTACTATTATTATTTTTAACTTTCTTTTCAGCTTTTTCGGTATAGTTTTGCAGATTCTCTTATAGTACGTTAAGTGCGCAAGTATAGCCTGTTTCAAAAAGTAAATTCTTTCAAAAACCAAAACCTTCTTGGGACCCAAGAAACGGGTTGATATAGTTTGGGGCCCATTGTACATACATATAGGCAGATACTGTAATCCCTCTACCTTAATTAGTAAGTACATACAGAGTTGTACATAAACGTAAAACTCTGTATTTTCACTTGTAAAGATATAACTTATTATTAATAATATTACAGATGAATGACTTAAACAACTTTACTCCAGCCAATATACTTACAAAACCAAGCTTTTGATCAGAAAACATCGAATGTTTATAAGGCGATTTCTCAGCGTACTACGTAGTAGTTAAAATTCAAACATATTACACACAATCATTCATCGCAATCCCGATATGTCGGCATTACATCGCTTCTAGGAAAACGTTTGGGCAAACACGTTGGAAGCATAGACGAATGACTCCAATCAATCTTCGTTGTGGCCGCTTTCATCGGGATGTACCAACATCCGAGCGTGACCTTTCATAACTTACTCTTGATTGCTATTTTCATTATTAAACAGCTGCAGGTTTTGTGATATGGGAAGGCAAACGGGCAAGCGTGTCGCCTGATAGAAAATAATCAATGCCGTTTATAGACATCTGCAACACCGAAGGCAGAAGCGTTGCCGGCCTTTGAGGTAAAAGAAGGTTCCAAAGTCGTATCGATTCGGAAATACCTCTGAAGAGAGCTGGTTCTACCAAGTGGTGATGCGTGGAAAGAAATTTCGGGAAAAACGCACCATACTGGATCACCACTCATCCAGATGGTAGGGATAAAACTTTAAACAACGCTAAAATCACGGGTAACTTATAATAAGTTACCCATGATTTTAACTTAACTGATGTATTTCTTCTTTTAATGCTTCCCAACAAGCCAAGGTTGGCGATTCAGCATGACTATTTTTGTTCAACAAGGAGAAACAGTTCGGCATTTCGCTATCCTTGTCGGGTCCCTGATAATGCGTAGTCAAGATTTCTTGGTCCAGCCAACTCGTCTATCGCGCGCGACTTTTCCCATCATGATTTCTGAAATGATTTATATCTTTATGTTTCATATGTCCGAGGTAAACTTTTTTACTATTGACAGATCTATATAAGTTTGTGCTTTACTTCACCAATATAGTGACGAAAATTTCCATATTTATATATTTAGGAATTTTTAAATATGTGCGTGAACTTGTAGCGCACTCTCTGGTCCAAATACTTTTTTAACAAAAATTATTGATATTATTTTTAATTTTACTAAGAATACAGTTAGTGCCTTCGAGACGGAATAGACATACAAAAATTATGTTAAAAATTGTTTTACTTCCTAGTATGTAAACTAATGTGTAATCTAATCAATGTATTGTAAAATAATTGGCGGTTATTGAATTAAATACGTTCTATTATCGTTGTTTCTAATAATTATATGTACTCCACTAGCTCAACCGTCGCTAGCGAAGTTCGTTCAGTGAACAAATTATGAGCGTATGAGATAAAAGTCCAGTCGGACATGTTGCCGTACAGAAGAGTCACATTTACGCGCTATCGCGGGTAATATTGATAATTTACTTTTGACCCTGTTTTCATTTGAACAATGTGACCTCTGTATACATAACTCTATTTATAGACGATTAGTTTTGAGATGTTTTGGTAAAGCAAACAAATGAGAAATATGTATATACAGACATAATATATACAGAGGAAAAATTGTAAACTATAATTGCATTATAACGATTATAGAAAGCAACCAAGAAACTAACCAAATAATAAAAAACAAAAGAGAAGTGTCTAGGACGCTTGGTAAATGTGAAACATTGACGACGGCTCAGTTTCTACCGTTACGGTCAAGTGTAAGTGACCTTGTGATAGTGACCAGTCGAGTGGAGGGGAGCGTAGCCTGAATCGAGACGACGTTTCGGTCAAAAATTTCACTCCCATACCCTGCGATAAGATGTTTTATATCAATAAAACGTTATTGTGTCAGTTTTTCAAAGTGAACGGAATTAGGCAAAATCATTATGGAGGTCGAAAGTCACCGATCTCCCCGAATTAGCAAACTGAAGTGTCAAATGAAAGGACTGCTTATGGTCGGAGAATTGACAGCCTTGGAAGTAGACGGGTTGCGGAGTGAAGAATACGTCGTCGTCCCCAGGAGTTTTGTGTTTGCTAACCTTCGCTAGTTGGAGAGACACTTGTAGAAAAACAGAATAATGAAATAGTAGTGCGATGAAAATCTTTGAATAAACACCATTAAGATTATATTACGTTGGACTTAAAAACGTACACGTTAGAAATGTTTTAGAATCAAGATCGTTCCTCCCGAGCAAACAGCCCAACCCGTTGACTCACGGTCTCGAACAAATGTTATCTCTCTTCTTTTGTTTGTTTGTCGAATATCATTCGACGGGGGAACTAAATGCACCGGCTACAGCGCTAGAGCCCCCGCCCACGCGCGCACCAAACGAAATTTGTAAATAATACACGGATCATTTTACGCTGGCCTGGCGTTCTTATGTTCTTATTTAAATTATAAGTTCACTGTTTAGGATGGGCGATTTTTTCTGAAGCGAACACTATTTCATGTTGTGGAACGATGTGTTATATTATTCAGTATCCTTAACGTATTTCAGTTTCAATTCATAATGAGATGTGTTATTCAATTATCATTTTTTTAACAACCCATATACGTCCCTCTGCTGAGCACGGGCCTTTCCATTTCTGGAGAAACGAACGTTAAGCCCACCACGCTTGTCCAATGCGGATTGGCGGGGTTACCTGACTCGGAATAAATATTTGTTATTCATACATATATTTATTCCGATGCGGGATCGAACCGCGACCGTTGACTCTGCGGGCGGAGGGCCCTGCCACTGAGCCAATTGGTCGTCTTTATCAATTATCATTATTGAGAAATATTTATATTTAACTTCCATAAGAGTTTAATAGGTGTACATATTTCATTAATTCTTTTTTTATGGATTAGGAAGGCAAAGGAGCAGGCGTGTCGCCTGGTGGTAAGCAATACAGGCTGATTATAGATAGTTATGCAACGCAATAGGTTTTTCAGAAGCGTTGCCGGCCTTTATGAAATGTTTAGGCTTGTTTTTTGAAGGTTCGTATCGGTTAGGAAACATCGCTAGGGGTAGCTGGTTCCACTGGATAATGGTGAGTGAAAAGAAGCTTCCAGAAAAACGCAATTGCAAATGTCTATAATCAACATTGATTGCTGTCCAACAGGCGATATGTACGGTTCTTTACCTTTCTATCCCATAAAAAAAGTAATAAATTACATATATACGTGTATCAACTTTCCATGGAAACTATAACAAAAATCAGCTGAAAGGAAAGCTTCAAATATATTTAAGCTTCATCTTAACAAACATACATATGTAAGTTAAAACATTTACATAGCAGCATCACGTAGTGGTTTGCATTTTAAAGCAATTTCTAAAGATACGAAATAGTAAAGGGAAGAAACTATCAAAGGTTTTATTTGGAAAATTACACGCCCGAGTACAATTTTACATCCAAATGAAGCTCATCTACTCGCAATGCAGTAACCGGATGTAATATGCCTCATTTTGGAAGGTCTTCTCTGCAGTAGTATAACATAATATTACTTATATGTATCCGGTGGCAGAATTAGGTTATAGATCGAATAATCAGTAAACGCAGTATGCGTTACTGATCAATTTCTGACAATATTGAGACAACATCCTACTTTACCTCCTGGAGAGACCGCTTTTTCGTGATTTCCTTCCTAACAAATAAATAAACTGTTTCAATATCCGTGGTCTCCCAGGTCTCCTAATCTCATCCCTAAGGACTTTTTCTGTGAGGGTATTTCCAAAATAAAATCTATGAAAAAATCTGATGACCATCTCAGCACTAAAAACTACCGACGTCACTACTTTATCGAGTGGTACATAATACTGTGGCTAGATTTCAAGAGTGTGCCCGACGTGACGAACAAGATTTAGATGAAACAATTTTAAAAAATAAAATCTGCACTTAAACTGATAACTCATTAAGTCTCCCATCGTTCACGTGTTTCTTACCCTAAGGTAAGAAACACGTTGTTAGCATTGCGGATGACTATTGTGTAGTGGTTGCTTACTATGAGATGACCCTCTTACTTGTTGTTCTCGTTTCGAGGAAAAATTCTAAATTAATGCCTTTTTTTTCTGCAGCCTCTATATGTCCCTCTGCTGAGCACGGCCCTCTCCATTTCTGGAAGAACGGACGTTAACCCACCACGCTTGTCCAATGCGGATTGGAGGGGATACCAGACTCGGAATAAATATCTGTAGACCATACATATATTTTTTCCGATGCGGGGGATGATGATTCCGATCGAACCCGCGACCATTGATTCCGTGGGCGGGGCCACGCCACTGAGCCAATTGGCCGTCAATTAATGAGTTTGTGAATAATTAATTTTAAATCATGTTTGCAATCTTTAAAAAAAATGTTCGAAACTAAGACTGATACTCCGTCGCATACTGTTCGCATGCCGTATGAATAAAAAAGAAAACAAGAACCATAACGTAGGAAGCCGTACCATTTGCGCGGGAGCATTAGCCGGTGTCAGTTTACGCCTCACATAAATCCCTCGAGCTCGTCAATTACTCGTACTACAGCTATTTCGGGATGTTTAATTGCTCATCCCATGCGTAGCCGACGGTGTCGACAAAACGTGGTTGGGGGTTTTTTTTGAAGTCCGCCACCAAAACGATATTTTATCACGGCAAGTTCGGAATCTGGCAAATACAGACTTGAAACTAGTCAGATGATAACTAGAAAAGATATATGAACGATTATATGAATGTTAACTAGTGTTATAAATTAATAATGGTAGTAGTAATATGTGTTAATAATAGTAGAAATTTAATTGCGATTCATTACTTTTATTTTTCTGTTCTTATTGATGTGAACTTCAATTATATCATTGACTGGATCATCACGTCTGCTGCCTGCATGATCAGGATGTCTGTGGTAATAAACTGTTGTTTTTTATAGGATAGGGTGGCAAAAGAGCAAAGCGGTGAACAACGCCAATATACATATATATATATATATATATATATATATATATATATATATATATATATATATATATATATATATATATATATATATATATATATATATATATATATATATATATATATATACATATATATAAAGCATTGCATGCGTTGAAAAAGTTAGAGGTAGGCTTGGTTTTTAAGGTCCTAATGTCGTATCCGTTAAGTTAGCTGTATCTACAGAGTGGTAGTGCGTGTGCGTGCTAATGTATATAGATCTCTTCTAAAATATGTAACATTTCCAATTTTTAGTTTCACACATCCAGTTTTCTGCCAATCGCCTTATGTAGATTTTCGATCTATCTGGCCGGGAGTACACTGTTTGCTGAAACGCTCTCCCCACTTCAGCAGTTTTCTAACTTCACTCTCCTGTATTAGAGCAAATCGTATAAGGATGGATTCCCCCAGAGTACCAGACTACCCGCAAACCCACGTGCTGCGTAAAGTAAAAGATTAAATTTAGTAGATAATGAATGAAACACACAGTATTTTGTGTTATGTACATACATAGTTCAACTACGAAATCCCATCTCTATGATAAGGGGATAAAGTGAGATAGGTGTTTATTACAACATTAGCACCGTAGACAAGACGGCTTTTGGAAACCAAAACAAATAAGTGTAATCTCGAAGTTACAATTTGTAACTTGGACAAAGCCTCCTCGCTACAACGAAACTTATCTGGAGCCAAGTTTATCTCGGCGAAGTGCTACAACTTAAATTCTTCAAATATTTAGCTTCCGTGTAATCATCGGGCTTGCGTCGGTCGGGCGACGCAGTTGACGGTGACATTTTTATGTGCCCACAAATGTTTTTGTTATCGCAGCAAACAACGCATCATCTTTTAAAACAAACCCACACAAACGATATATTTAGGCAAATACATTCAAACGCGATGAACAAATCGGCCAGAGAACTATAGTCACCGAAATAGCCTTTCGAATTAGCAAACTAAAGTTGTAATAGGCCGGTCACGTTTGACGAAAATCCGATTATAAATGGAGCAGACAAGTGTTGGAGTTGAGACCGCGTCTCGGTAAACGTAGTGGGACGCCCCCCCGGCTAGATGGTGCGACGATCTGCGCAGGGCTGGCTGGCAGAAAATGGATGCGTGTAGCCGAAGATCGGGCTAGGTGGCGCGCCTTGGGTGAGGCCTATGTCCAGAAGTGGACTGCCGCGGGCTGATATTGATATTGATTGAAATGAACACATACAAAAACAAAAGCTTCAAAAAATAAAACTATTAAGATTTCTAAAAAAATTGTATCTGATCACTCAAAAACATGTCGCGCTGTGAGACTCAGACCATTCGCCTCAGTATTTTTTCTGATCCAAATATGCAATAATTTTTTTTAAGAGTTTTAATGCCGAAATATTTTATGGGTTTACGATAAATGTATTTATTTATAAATTTATTTTAGTACAATGCAGCTATCATGATAAGAACTGCATTATCTTTAAGATAGTATTATCCCACAACACAAAAATAAATTCATCGGTATTCTTTTACAACAAATGTCACATAATTGTATTATTATTGTATTTTTCTAGATATTATTACGATAACAATGCCACCTATAATACCTACTCATAATAATAAAAATTTAAACATTCTAGCTCAGTTAGTTAAGATTGTGTTTACGATCTAAGGCGATAGGTTCGATTTAAAGATTTACCTATTGATGTGAAATAGAGTTTCTTAACAAAGTAAAGTAGTTTAGTTAGGATGACATACAAAAATTCTAGCAATATTAAAACATAGTTAGTCTTCCTTAAAAAAAATATTATTATTAAAAGAGCAGGCAAATGGACAGGCGGGTAAAAAATCAATGACTTGATGGAACAATTTTCTAGCCCATGCTTATTATACGCAGATGATCTTAAAATTTATCGAATTATTAAAAGTACTGATGATAGTGTATTGCTACAACGTGACCTCTGTACAGTTGCTACGTGGTGTATAGTAAATAAAATGACACTTAATATTGATAAATGCTTTGTTGTATCTTTCACTAATAAAAAACAAAAATATGTTTACAATTATTCACTCTATAACTCCACACTTCAACGCAAAAACGTTATTAAAGACTTGGGTGTATATTTTGATGACAAATTGAATTTTATTAAAGGAGGGTAGGGTAGTAAAATATATTAAAAGGTTAGGAACCTATGCGTTACAAGAAATACGTAGTTATATTTAGGCATACAAATCACAGATATATTAAGAGATAATTATTTTATTTTCGTTTTTCTCATTAATATTCACAATGGGATATTTTCCTTCCAGTCAGAAATATAAAGAATTTATATATTTTTTATATTATATATTCTCCGGATCAAAATTAATTCAATGTGTCATGGTTCAAAATTAGAAACAATCGTACATATCCTAATTTACATAATTCCATAATTAAGAGAACGTTACACACCGTTAAGCATTACAAGAAAACTTAAGTACGCCGTCTGTATTAACAACTCATTATTTCAAGTTATAGTTAAGAAGCTTTAAAGTTTAATTATTCTGACACTGAACAAAATTATATTTTTCTGACGACCGATTGACTCAGTGGCGGGGCCGCCCGCGGAGTCAATGGTCGCGGGTTCGATCCCCGCATCGGAACAAATATATGTATAGATTACAAATATTTATTCCGAGTCTGGTAATCCCGCCAATCCGCACTGGACAAGCGTGGTGGGTTAACTTCCGTTCCTCTATACATATATATATATATATATATATATATATATATATATATATATATATATATATATATATATATATATATGTATGTATGTGAATCATCAGTTTTATTTCTGATGTGTTAATTGTTTCTGAAATGATTCGAAGATGTTAATGCTGGTAGCCTATTGAGTTTCACAGGTTTATCGGAAATCATAATTGGCGGCCTAACGCCGTTTCCTTCTGTTCACGTGTGTGTCGATTTCAAATTGGTCGTGATGCGACGTAAATTTGTAGAACAGTATTGGACTTAGGTAATGTTGGACACCGTTCTATATTTCACCATTTATTATCTTCACTAATATCATTATCATCACTAATATTATTATGGTTGTAAGTAATTAATTTATGGTAAGTTTCATTAATTAACAATCATTATCATCATCATCAACCCACGGCAGCCCACAACTGAACATATAATTCACCTAAAGTGCGTAAGCTATCCCGATCTTCAGCTACGCCCAATGGAATATAAGTATTTTTTAGTTGGCTAGTGACTAGAATTGCGGTGATTTCCTATCTCACATTTACTAACTTCTTAAAAAAAGAAGACTAGCAATATTTTTAATATAACTAGAATTCTTGCTAACTATTGCGAATAAGCTTATAATGCTTGTACTAGAAATGGTTTACATCAATGGTCCAGTGGAGAATACGAACTCACGACCTACAGATCGTAAGCCCGAGTCCTGGAAACTGAGTAACTCCTGCTTAAACCACCCCTCATTTCTATCTATTATTTTATATTATTATTAAATGCCAACAGTTTGGTAACGTTTGTTGGAGAACAGTCAATTGCTGTGGGAGATGTGTGCTGTGCTTACTAAAATTAGTGCTAAAAGTCCCCAAGATGATTGGAGAACAACTGAAGCCAAAGATCAAGGTAGGCGGTGCGCATTATGATGATGATGATGATAATAAACAACGCAGTAAGTCAATTCGTTTAAATTTAATCGATACTTTATAACTGGCATGCGTGTCATTAACACGTCCAGCAGATAGTTAAACTAAAGAATTGGAAAGACCGTTTATTTAGATAGCGCGCCGATGTTTTTATAGAATCTAATCCGTAGTCTTGATTAGTAGACGTGTAATCGATTTTATAACCGAATAGACGGCATCGAATGCTTCCATTTCGTTTCGGTGATTTAATATACTAGCGTTTATTTGTCTAACTGGGGGAAAATTTATTATATTTTTTTTAATTTACCCAATTGGTCGGTAGAGAAGAACAGAAAAATATTTTTAGGTGTATTTGTTTGCTTTTCCATCAAGGGACACGCCTGCTCATTTGCCTTTCGATCCCATAAAAAAGAAAGGAAGTCTCCCTCCCTCTCTCTCAATCCAGTTAGCGCAACTCCCCCGGACTTTATTTATAAACGCCAATCTTTCGTGGAATCCATCTGCCTCATTCGATAGTATAAACCTCGTTTAAAGGACAATAAAAATGTTTTACAAGTCGAACTAAAGCAATGTTCGAAACTTTACGACTTACCTACACTAAAGCGGTATATACTGGACGTTTAAAAATAGCAAATAACTAACAATGGCCTTTATAGTGCGTTCATTAACTTCGGCTGATTTATCTTTACTGGCTTCAATACGAAATTGTATCGGTTAGGGTTTTATTCCCGCTTTGAATCTCAGAATAACAAACAGTTTGACCATTCAAGACTTATTGTTTTCTAAACGCGCATTTAACCTGTGTGAAACTGCATTAAAAAGCTTTTTTATAATTAACAAGTCTTAAGCGGAGTGAAAAAGTACCAAGTCCATTTGCTTGGCACGAATTTGAGACTTTTAGATATACACAAAAAGTTTTTAGACAACGGGCACGTAATGATCTAATTGAAAATTATAAATTCAAAATAGATATAGAAAAAACTTTATTCATGTCACCTTTTTTTACAATAGCTAAAATTAAAACCTTAATATATACAAATGAACAAAACAAAAATCAAATAATTTTAATCTAATAAGTGCCAGTAAAATGGTTCTTACTCAGCATATGTCAGGCGTTCTATTGGAGCACCAGCTTTCAGGCTTTCAGCAAGAACCAACGTGGTCAGATGGCGGACCACAGTGACATTGATATACACACACACATACATGATATCAGAATCTATCATTACATTAAAAACACAAACATCTCCCACGTTCAATTTTATGTTTAAACCGAAAAAAATATTGAAATGAACCTACCGCTACCGCTGAATATTGATGCATCTCTGAATGTTGTTCCTCTTCTTCATATTTATAAAGTAATATTACATAGCATTAATTTATCGGTTCGGCTCCGCTAACAATGTAAAGTTTTGAGTTTGATAAGCAAAATTCATCATCAACAGCTTGTGATAGTCCACTCTTGGACATAGAACTCGTCTTGGGGGGAAGACGTCCAGTTTCTGCTAACTGCCCTGCACAAATTTTCGGTCTTTTTGGCCGAAGGGCATCCGAAATGTTTCGCGAAACGCGGGCTTTGACAAACGTGGCCAGCTGCCGTTTGCCTGTTCTGCTCCAAAAAAAGTAATATTAAAACATAGCTATTCTCCTTAAATAAAAAAAACCGACATAGATAACATTCACACTCGAAAGTGAGTGAATAAGCTAATCTAGGAAAATGGCTTATTAGGCAGATGCCTATTCAGTCCCCGCTCAAAGTCTCGCGCAGTGGTTGGGGAACAGACGCCATAGAATTCCGCTCCTTAGATGTGCGCTTTAAAAAGGGGAAAACAAAACTCTTTGTGAGAGTACCTTCGCCCGGCGACAATATGGCTTCTTCAACTTTGATATTTAACGAATACTGTTTTAAATTTTTAAATAAAATCATGAGAATTTGCCCTTTCATTATTATATGTTTTTTAATAGAAAAGTAACAACTACCTCAGATCATAAGCACGATTTTTAGCGACCTATTGCTGCTTAAAATTAAGTATTTGAATAGTAATTATTATTGTTTTAATCTGTTTTTTTATGTATATATTCATAAAATTATTTTTTTCAATTGTCGATTACCGGCTCAACCGGTAAAGTACCAACCCTCAAAGAATATAAGCATTAACAAGTAGAATTTTTCAGTTACCCCATTTCGTACAGTGAGTGTTAAGATCCGATCCTAGCACTCAATATACGAACCAAGGCCCAACTTCTTCTCTTCCCTTAGTTCCTTCTTCCTTTCCCGTTATTCACATCCTTTAGTTGAAGTAGGCAACACATCTGCAGTGCTGGTGATGTTGCTGATTATTTACCACCGGGTGTCTCGCTCGTTTGCTTTCGTATTCCATAAAATACACCATGAACCTAGAATACTCAGGTCTAGGAGGATTTAAGATCGAGTAAACGCTTCCCTTCAGATGGCTATGGAGAGAGCTATGCTCGGGGTTTCTCTGGTGGACAGAATTCGAAATGAAGAAATTCGCCGCAGAACCAGAGTCACCGACATAGCTCTTCAAGTTAGCAGACTGAAGTGGCAATGGACTGGACACGTTTGTCGGAGAACCGACAATCGTTGGAGTAGACGAGTGCTGGAGTGGAGACCGCGACTCGGGAAACGTAGTGTGGGATGCCCTCCTGCTAGATGGAGCGACGATCTGCGCAAGGCGGCTGGCAGAGACGGGATGCTAGTAGCCGAAGATCGGGCTAAGTGGCGCGCCTTGGGTGAGGCCTATGTCCAACAGTGGACTGCCGCGGGCTGATATTGAAACGCTTCCCTTCTTAATAGTATTAACACATAAAATAAATTGATTATATTGGCCAGCAACATAAATATTGTAAGTTTCTTGCATATTAATATTTCTTATCGGCGCCTAAGCTGCATTACCTATCAATATATGAACATGGAGGTTATTATCCCTCGTAATCCCCAAGGCTGCCGAGCTAAACCGATGATAGCACGTGGTTTGCATCTTAGGGTTGGTAAACGTTGGGAATTTCCCTAAAATAAATAATAAATCTATAACATTATTGTATTAAAGGAGATTATAAGTGTTTTAAAGAAATATTGAGTATATTTTGACGGGAAGGCACATTACTATAAAAATTTGATATTTGAATTACGACTTGACAAATTAAATGTAATTTTAAAAATAAAAAAATACTTAAACCACAAGCATTCAAATCAACTATAATGTTATAATTATTAATTATAATTATCTTTACCTTGCCGCTTCTCCGGTGGTTATGGTATTAGTACACGAGTACGCGACCCCGGCTTTTCGCGGTACTACCGTATCACTCCTTGTCTTCCGTTGCGATAGTATCATATCTATCATGATATCATCCCTATCATGATGTCTAAATCCATCTTACCTTTACCCTGCCCTTTCTAATTCATTATGACGAATGTTTTAAAAAATGACGGCGACGTGGTTTGCCACCCGCCAAATCTTAACTCCCACGAGGGTAAGAAGCGACTAACGCAGAGCCGTTTCCCTACGGTAAATGTGACAGGAAGAATGGATAAGAGTGAAGAAGTAATTTGAGCATGTGATAACCCTAACGAACATGAGCAATCCCGTGAGCCATATGTAAATAATACGTCACGCGCAAAGCACATCGTGTCCGCAGTTGTCACACGGCCCGAGCTATAATATTTCACTCTGTGGCTCCTTTCAGGGTTACAGCAGGCGATAGCTTATCGCCGATATTGGACAGGACATTATTGATTCGCTGATAACGGTATACTTTCTAAAGTACAGATTTTTATTTGAGGTTTTTTTTGGTGTTACGAATTATTACTTTATGGCGCCATATTATTTGTATTGACCGAGATGTTCTTGTTGGATTTAGACTTGTGTGTTAGTGATAAAAAAGATTTATGTAGTAATTCGTCCACTTCCACGATCTTTTTAAATTTTTTGTACGCAAAGCTTTACACATCAGCAATTAAATAAAATAATATGACATAGATAAGATACAAAGTTATATTATTTTTTATACAATACGGACCACCTATATTCCTCAGTAGTGAAGCTACTGCTATCGGACTCAATGGTCGCGGGTTTAATTCCCGCATCGGAACAGATATATGTAAGAACTAAAGGTATTTATTCCGAATGTTGCTGCTCCATCAATACTAATTAAACAAGCGAGATGTGTTAATGTCCTTTCCTACAGAAATAAGTAAGCCACGTGGAGGTGAAAAATATATTTATAGAAAAGTTTCTGGATAGATTGACTACCGACTTTTTCTGAGACATTCTTATGTGTAGAAACGAAAAGCAATCCACCACGCTTGTCCAAGTTAAAAAATAAATACCTGTCAAGGACCATACATAAATCTATTCTGAACCGAGAATCGATTCAAAGACATTGGCTCCGAAATCGGTATTTTCGCCACTGAGATAAGTAATGACAATGCCTTATCACTCGTGAAAGGATTATATCCAGCAGTGGATTACTAAAGCCTGTTGATGGGACGATAATGTGTAATATAAGTAAAGAAAGGTTTATAGTTTGTATTACATATTTCACGACGTATTTATTTTAAAAATATGTGCTTCAAAAATCTTTTTTTGGTGTGAAACAGCTTATCGCAGGGTATTGAAGTGAAATCATAGATCAAAACCTCGTCTCGGTTCAGGCTACGCTCTTCTCTATTCGTCTCTATACAGGGGGGGGGGGTTACACGTGGCCTTAAGCATACGGCGCATAGGAGTCCTATAACAATTCCCTTTTTTTAAATTTTGTTACGAATTACCTGGATACTTTGTTTCGTGAAATATCAAAATTTTAAAAATTGTTACAACAATATCGGGACATATAATCTTGTGATCAAGTTTATATTATAATAACTGGCATTACCTTGAATTAGTACAATCTAATCTTTAGTGATGCAATAAATTACCAGTTCGTGCTATGCTGTTATCAAAATATGATAATATTGTTTATATATACATCTTTTTGTATAGAATAAATCCTAAATCCAAAGAATAAAGCCTAAATTATAAATCTTCTTTATCTAATTTTTCTTTTCTTTGATCGTAATTAGTTACAAATATTATGCCAGCATCACAAGTCAAGTAAAATACGATATGCCAACAAATCTCTTGAAATATAACCAGTCAACTTATAACGTTACGTCTTGATAAAATGGTGGCTATTCTACCAAAACCTTCTATGGACTTTAGGAGTACAATTACGAGCGTGAGTTCGATCTTGCCAATGGATTATTGACGTGAATCATATTTTCCTAGAATAAAGTGCTACTAGCTTAGTTGGCATGGTATATAAGAATTCTAGTAACATCATTACATTGCTAGTCTTTTATTAAACCATATGAATAGTTAGTGAAGTGTTAATATATTTTATGGAATATATGTTCATGTATGTAGGTATAGCTTACAGAAAGGGGTGACAATTTGTATCAATTTCAAAACAAGTTGTCATTTTTCAAAAATGGAATATAAATTTTAGAAATAACATTTGAAGGGTATTTGTAAAAATTTATCGGACACAGTCTTTAATTAAACACATTTTTTTTCAATAATACAAAACATTACCAAACATTCTTAGAAAACAAATGAAGATAAACAAAACCGACATCACCACACATTAAATACTTAAAAAATTTCGTATATTAGTGATTTTCGTATATTTTTGAAGTGGCTCTATCACGCTGCAAACGAATACATTGTCAAGAATGGCATATTATTCGTCTGTAGCAAGAATGGATCGGCTCGACCGGACAAGTACCACACTCTCGAGGCAAACGTAGTGTGGAACGGCCCCCTGCTAGACGGAGCGACGATCTGCGCAAGGTGACTGATAAAGACTGGATATGTGTAGCCGAAGATCGGGCTCGGAGGCCTATGTCCAGTAGGGAACTGTCGTGGTTTGATATTTCTATTCGAATAGACAAACCAGCGTCGATTAAAAGCCAGTTTCCAATAAAAAGTAAAAGCAGCACAAGCTTTGCACTCCGCTTACACACGTTCCATAAAAAAAATCGCATTCCAAAAAAAAAATAAGGCAACGGCAGCCAGCAACCTGAGACGTTCCACTACGTCTGCTATTTCCATATTCAATGTAACAACACGCGAACGGAAACACGGCCACTCATAACGACAACAAATGCACTAAACTTGCATGTCTAATGCATTCGTGAAGGTGAAGTTACAACGTCCTAGACATAACATCTTTCTAGAAGTGCCAATTACGAATAACATGTGTATTGTGAAACATTTTACAATTCGTTTAATCATTATCATCTTTATAGTTTTAACAGTTCAATCATGTACATTGAACTCCCTCAAAATTGAAGTTTGTCACCAGAGATGCTCCCTCAAAATTCGGGGCGGATTGACTACGACAGATAGTTGATTGGTAATCTTGTTTCCATAGTCGCTTTGACCGATGCCCACGATAAAAATGGGGTTACCCATTTCTTATGTAGTGGTCCCTGGCATATAGAACAGAATGGTCTATTCTATTCTATATGCCAGGTAGAAAGACTAGGAAGTAATTTGTTTATCTTTCAAATAAATATAATAAATTATTAGTTGACAGCAAAATACTTTTATGTCATTTCATCTCATTGCTAGCACTGCAAGTGGATGCTATCACATCTCGCTGCAGTAAGACCGCTGCCCGTCGATCAATTGTTATAGTTTCTGCCCAATTTTGATTTCCGGTTCTGGTCATAGCTATAACCCCATCATTCGTTCATATTACCTACCACAATTAGCCACGTGCTGGTGAGATTGACAGACCAGGTGGTAGGTTTTGTATATACTCTTCTCGTCGATCGTCAATTTGTCTATTTAATGGCAGTGAATTGCAATCAATGCCGCCAAAGGACTTCTGCAACATCTTTCTGCAACCTTGGAGAAAATTAAATTTCAAATCGCATTAACCATAACATTATTTCATTGACACTTCCATTATATCTATCGACTTAAAGCTTAGCTATGCAGGCCAATGCAACTGCCTACGTAGAAGTAAGACAGTGCCTATCCGTATATCGTAATTAGGAAGTATATATTGTGCGCACCCACGCATTCTCGTTGTGGTTCTGTGGAATTAATATCAACTAATAGCTTCTGCAGGGTTACTGAGACAGGGTCCTTCATTACAATGTAAATTGTGATCATATTTGAAGAAATGCCACTGGAATGATTCGATGATTACGAATTCTATTCCACTACCGTATATTTCGCCAGATCCACTAAGGCGTGCCGGCGGCCAGCGCCAGCGCAGATTATAGCTCCTGCTAGCCACGAGGTGTCTCACGCCACGTTTACCAAGACGCAGCCTCCACTCCAGCTCTCGTCTACTCCAACAGTCGTCGAATATGTAATATCTTTTATGCTTAAAATGTAAGGTAATTTAAAAACTTATTATTTCAAAAAACATAATTTTTGTGATAATCTTTGGCACCTGGCCAAAAGGTATTTAATACGGAACAGATTAAACACAACAAATTTTGTAATACGAATCATCACTGGTTATTTGCAAAAGTTAAGTAAGTAAATAGTTATCAAAACAAAAATTACTACTGACTAAATAAGCTGCCTGTTCATGTGTATACGCATCTACAACAATGTACCTCATGAATTAAAACAATTGAACAGAAGATTATTTAAAATAAGACCATGTGAATGGCTAAAAGATGGCAATATTTATAATACTCAGGATTTTTTTGCTTTAAAACATCGATCGAATGTATGTAATACATAAATCAATTATAATTTTAATGACAATATAATAGTTTAGTTATGTATTTAGATCTCCATGTATGTAATAATTAATGAAATTTGTACGCCATAAGTGGGAATGTGATGAAGCTTTTATATTATTTTATTTTACGCCTTTTGTCATCTTGTTATACCTTACATTATGCAAATAAAGAATTATTATTATTGTTATTACTAGAACTACTTTATTGTTCCACTAAATAATAATATTAAACTTGACAATTTTTAAACAAATTAATATTTCATATTTAAATGCAATGTTGTTCATCACAGCACAGCAGTTGCAATACCAAAAACTGAAGCGAGAATGCCAAATGATGTTACGCAATCCCCGGAATTTTGGCTGTTTTTGAATGTTTAAAAATAAATAAATATTACGTCGTGTTACATTTATAGTAGTATTTCATTTTATTTATTTATATATATGGCCGTTTTTATTATTACAATTAATTATATAAAGACAATCTCTAAATGTGTGCGATGTACCTATACATTATGTACGTATGTGTGTGTTGGGGGGGGGGGGGGAATCATTCGGGAGAATTTATGAGCGTATTATTGTGGATCACGGAATTCCATCATTCATTAAATATCCGCTATGCCATACGTTCTATGTATTACCTAACTGATAAATTGCATTCATAAAAGAAAAGGTTTAATTTATCTGTTTTCCGCTATAAGGGTTAACATGAAGGAACATGTTTTGCCATAAAAATAAATACATGTATTATCCTTTACAAACGACTTCAGTAAAAGCGAAATTTTATTCAGAAAAACAAGTGTTATCGCCACATTTCAATCTTTATTTAAATATATTGCCGGTGTAAATGCAAGGAACCAGAATTGGCACTGTATATGGGAACGGTGTCATAAAATTTTACAACCGCTAGAGTTCTCAGCACGCGAACTAAGCCCCGGGGGCAAAAATGAACGCTCTGTCGTCGGGGCGATCATTGAGACCCGCGTCATGGTAGTTACCTTCAATTATGTAAAGAGAAGTAGCGACGGGGCCTGCCCCCTTTGCATCAACGCTTGGAGATTTATTAATAAGCTTCGAGTTGTAAAATGCATGAAGGATTTGTGTATATTCTGCTAATACATAACTATTACAAGTATTTTGTCCGTTTCAATAACTAGTTGGTTTTCAGATATACAAGTGATTAGCCCAGAGTACTCTAGTCTGCCAACGAGGCCGCCCTTAGTCCACAAACATGCTTGGTTTTGTTTCGAGTGTCCTCCTTGGTGATTGAGTTTTAAAGTGCAAAATACTCGCCTTTCGCCCTGTATCCTTAACATCTTAAATGGCGAGCACGCAACTGCATGACTGTCGAAGGCCCCGAGTCAACGTGGACATGGACAACACGGACTAGACGAGGCACCTCTCTTCAAATGTTCCATCATCAACACAGCAGTTGGTTACTTGACATTTTATAGAGGTCACTAACCACCAAATTATAATAGTTTTTACGCAAAGACCGTACCCCAACTCAACACCCTCAGAGTCTCCTTGTGGCCTCTGACGGAACGGAATGGAAAATCGTGTCTGCCCTATGCCCCAACAGAGGGACTTAGGATTCAGAAGACACGTTTTTTGACATTTACTCTTCAACTTATGTGATATAAGTTTTACAGTATGTTTTAACAGCGTAGAAAGTACGTTTTTGTAGGGAAAAGATAGGTACGGTAAGCAAAACACCCCGGCCAATGAATACTAAAGGGAACAAATGCGTAGGCTAACCTCAGCGTAAATATGTAAATAATAAAAGGGTAACAGGGAACTATTGGGAGGGTGGTTGATATTAAGAATGGTGAAAGGAGACGAGTCTCCAGATCCTTGTGCAACATTATAAAATTCTACCATGCGGGGATGCGGTACTTCCCTGGTGACCCAACTCAACTCATCTACCATCATTCTACCATAACTTTTTAAAATAACCTTTATAGGAATTTGCTTACAATAAAAAAGTTATGGTTCGGAACGCAGGAACCACAACTTTTCTTTAATATTCTTTTAAACGACTTCCATCTTATGTGAACGGTGATTATTTTAACCGAAGAGTCAACATCGTGAAATCTCACGTGGCAGCTGGAAGAAGGATGTCGGCATGCAATAAATATTAATTAGGCAAATGTACGCACAAGGCTGAATTAATATGGGGATTTGCAGAGTTAAGGAGTCGTTAAAGTCTCGGGACCTCCTTATAGTGTTATAAATTATTTAATATGGCAACACATGTGCCGCTGAGCAGGCATCGGTGACACGAAGATTAAATTATCTCAATTGGTTCATTTTAAACTGGTAACATCGTTCGTGATAGTATTTTTATATTTTGTGCGGAAATAAAACAATTTCGTCAAAATATATTTTTGTCTAAATAAATTTATTTTAGATTGGAAAACGCTGAAGAAGGTATCAGACGAAGAAGAAAAACCATCATCATTATTATAAGCTCGTTATCCTCGTTTCATGCTAGCAGCATCGAGGTTTTATTAGCGACTTTAATTATGTCATCGATTTACGCAGCAGAGGATATCCAGGTCTTTTTGAATATCCAGGCCATCATTCTGTCACGGATCTCGCCCCTAGCCCATCTTAATACCTAGCAATGTGCCTTATCCATCTCGATTGAAACTAGTTATTCTCTTAACAATATATTGGATTTTATTTTGTCTACCCAATACGATATACCCGAATAGGTAAGACACTGGAATCTCTGAAAAAAAAACAAGCTTATATATTTATCAAAGGCCGGCAACACTTTTGTAATACCTATGGTGTGGCAGATGTTGTTTGTTCTTTTGCCTTCTTATCCCAAAAAAGACTGATATGTCTATCATTGCAAGTTCCATCTATATTCTCTTCCTCCTCCGCCGTATATTGCTGGTTGAGTGGTCGTGATCATGGATCGTCTAATAAGGTGGAAGCGGCTTTAGTGAGGCTTCTCCATCTCTTTCTATATGTGGCATCGCTTGTACAGTCGGGAATGAAATATCGTAGTTAGTAGATGCTATGATGTCATCTCTATACGCGAAGAAAAATCTTTGTACCTACCCCTGTTTAAGCACATTCTGCACAAGGAGTGAAAGGTTTGGCATTAAGTTCATAAAATTTAAGCCTTGAGTTCAGAAAAAAAAACAAATAACGACAGTCGAACTTCGACCACTGAGCGACCACAAGAATAATTTTAAAATGTTCTATAGAAACAAAGAAAAGATTACTACAAGGACAGATTAGTAATCCGTACCACTTAGAATCTCATATTTCATTTTAAACAAGCATCGCCAGCACCCTGTACCAAGAAAACCGTGTCTCGACGCATCAGTACGACGGACGGAAGTAGCCGGGCTCAAACAAGACCACGTTGTTCTCTATATATAGACATGATTTTGAACGACGCGTGCGCTACACAGCTTATATCATTCAGTAGATTAAGAACCTATTGGTTCAGGGGTGCTAGGATACGGTTTTTCTGTGGCACGTAGGCTAAGGATCTGTTCAATTCAAATTATATGTATATAATTTGAATTATATTATATTTCAAATTATATTATTACATCAAGGTATACGAATCAATTTCAATTTTCACTGCTTGTACCTCAAACATTAATATATACATAATTTATTTGTTTAAGGACAGATTTAACACATGCTTTATTATTTTGGCATATATATCATATATAAAGTCGAAACGCATCTAAAACGCATTTTTGCGGACTATTTTCTTAACTTAGGCTTCTACAAAAAAGCCAATTAATTTCGAACACTATGGGAGAGTGCTGGAGTGGAGATCGCGTATTGGCAAACGTAACGTGGGACGCTCCCCTGCTAGGTGGTGCGACGATCTGCGGAGGCAGAAACTGGACGCGTGAAGCTGAGGATCAGGCTAGGTGACGCTTGTTGTGGGAGGCCTGTCCAGGAATGGACTGCCGCAGGCTGTTGATGATGATGATGGCCAGAGATGTCATTTAAATTTTAAATAACTGGTGTTAGTAGTAATGGTATATAAAAACTTCTTTTAGTGCCTCTTCTATTAACGAAGTATAAAAGTCAATAAAAAGACAGTCTTAAATTTAATATCGAATTCTTTTAATCGATTTATTAAAAAAATAATTGATATATTATGATACGATTTAACCTAAATAAATAGATAATATATTTAGTGTAAATTTATTTTTCTGTCACGGGTTTCTCCAATTCTACATGGACATTAACTCACTACGCTTGTTGGTTATACAAAGCTACATGTATGACGTCGTACTAAATAAAAAGATGCATATATAAGTTCCAGAGCAGAACTTACGCTGCTAAATTGCGCCTCACGCTATAACTGATACCCCGACCGCAACGGATATAACTCAGACATTGACTTTTTCTACGTCGCGGTAAAAGGCCATCGTTATATTCAGCCAAAGCATAATGCAAATATCAAATGTTTTATTACAGTATTTTGTTGCAATCTTACTTCATTTATATTAATAATTGTAAATGAAGTTTATTTTTAATTTCAAAATATTTTCTAAGCTGGCCTTTAATAGCCATTTATTAATTACATCACACAAATTCCATAAATTTTAGAAACGTGAACCATGGCTGTACGTCTACTCCAGATTTGTATTTACCATTCTTTTATAAATAACATTAAAAAACTTTAAATTAAGTATCTTTATGATAGTCTATCTATCGCTATCTTCGTGTATCACACTATGTTTTTATTCAAACCTTCACACTATGTCTGTTATGGGGGAGGGGAAAGGGTAGGTCCTCCGGAATTCAATCGCTCACCGGACGAAGCGCGGTAGCTGAGCTACCACTCAGACGCCGGTTTTCCGCGGGAGTGTGGTACTTCCTCGGGTGAGCCGACCCATTCATGCTATAGACAAATAATATGCCATTCTTGACAATGTATTCGTCTGCAGTGTGGTTTTACCATTTCTAATAGAGTATAAGAGGAGTGGAGACCGCGTCCTGGTAAACGTAATGTGGCACACCAACTGGGCATACGAAGCGATGATTTACACAAGCTGGTAGAGACTCATCCAGCAGTGAACAGCTAAAGGTTGTTGATAATGATAAAACTAGAAATAAAAATAAAAAAAACCATTATAATAAAATCGATGCAATTATGTCGATTGTGTGTCCGAAAATCAAGCAGGCGTAAAAATCCCGACGCCAAATCCAATTCACTGACAAACGAAAATTGTAATCTAAAAAAGAAATCACTCGCAGGGAATTGTGCTCACAATGTGTATTGTAATAGCATCACGTACGATAATCGATACCATTATGACATACAAAACAGAATTGCACCTAAGTATAATCCAATATTTATACGATCCGTGACTGCAACGCTTCAGATTCCAACGAATGGCTGTTATTGCTTCTTTATCGCACCGCTGAACATACCGTATGGTGGATAAGGATAGTTGTTTATAGTTCATCTGTCCATCGTGTTTGCACTCCCTCGCCTCTTCGGGGTCGACAGGTAAATTCGTCGACAAAGCAGTGGGAGTTCGTGTTTATTATAAGGAATACCTGTATGCAGGTAGAGAAGCATTGTATCGCCCCCTTCTAGCGAATAATAGAGTTTTCGGAAATAATACAATGACCGGATAATTTATGTGGACTGGAGCACAATATCTCAACATAAATTTTAGGAAATGTACCTGTGATTTTTTTTGTTTGAACGAACAGCGCCCTATCTCGGTAGTTGTTTTGGGTGATGTTAGTTTCGGTCTTTTGCGGTTGTTTGTTTGTTTTACGGGCAATTTGCGATTTAGAAAAACATTTATCTCAATCTGAGATGTTATCTCACGTTATTTGTGGTAGACATTCATAGCTAATTAAGTGCTTTACTCATTACAGTTAGCAGTTCAGATGTTAATCTACGCGTAGAATTGGACATAATGAGGTCGACTACCGCGTATACTTATGAATATTAAAATCTCCAAGGCGGGGCGTGTAAAAATTTGATGCAGCCATAAACTAAGCTTTATCTAAATTCTTGACGTCAAATGACTATCAAATGAGACACACCTTGTGCAGTAAACATAACTAATTGATCCATCCAGCGATGCGTATCGCGATGTAAAAAATGGGAGGAGCGTTGAACTTGAAATGTGGGCCGGGACGTCAAATTCCTGACATTATAAAAGTGTAATATTGTGTAAACGAACAAACAGCGAACGCGCATTGTAAATTTATCTGTGCACCTACAAAACAAGTACAAGAACCTTACGTTGATAGTAATAAGATTGAGTTTTGCCCAAAAATAAGCTATCTACACCTCCTTTTGCTTTGAATCTTGTACAAATATATTGCGATTCCATTGAATGCTCCCGTGGAAATACAACAAACAATTTCAATAGAGACCTACCTGCTGCCAACACCTGCTGAGAGCTAGCCATGTATTACACAGATTCCGTAAATACAAGCGCCGCGTGAACGTATCGGTTTGCTTACACTTGCATTATTGAAGGTAAACAATTAATCTAAGGGGACATTTGATAAAAAAATCGATGACCACCCGCACTGAAGAATTAAGACAGCATTTCTCGTACTACACTTAGTTGATTGAGTATTAAATTTGGAACATTCAAATTTATCAAAAATTCTACATATTTTCTTTTGATATGAAAATATAATTTGCAATAGCACAGTCCGATTAACGGTATAACATTATTTTTCCAATGTTGCAATCGATTTGAACTTATTTAATTTTATTTTATAAAATAAAATATGTCGGATCACATTTCCTAGTTGGATTAAGTCTCCAAGCTATTGACATTTACTGTAAATAAAAATTATAACAATGGTTTGAATTTGTGTTTTATACTGCATTTTAATTAAAATAAACACGAGTGTTAGATGTTCTAATCTAAACGTTCTTGAGATTGAACAAGAAAAACTGTAACAAATAGAGAAGCATTTATATTAGATGTATTAATAAGTTGTACTTACTTCACTCTCAGTCCAATCGATCAAACTGGACTTCTCTTCTAAAAGGTTCTCGGAGCTTCTTTTCTCGTCTTCTCCGTCACCTTCGTCCTTGAACACCTTCACCTCATCCGTGGAGCCCAGGTCGTCGCCGCCCGAGCTCGCCGCTGAACTCGAGTGCGCATGAGGCATTTTCAAGAACCCAGGGCCCCAACTTCCATTATCCCATCCTTCAACAACTTTCCGTACCCACTATCTGTTATCCATGACCACTCACTATTATTCCATGATGTTCTCTTGAAAATTCAAATCCTAACAAATTTTTTGGTCCTTCGCGCCAGTATAATTACTACACATTAGCTAATGTTTCGACTGTTTTCCACTCTTAATCTAAATTAGGCGACCGTTTATTTAAAACTAATCTAAAATGAGATCACAGATAACTTTTGTCAGGTTGAACCTAAGATACTAAGGTTGAAGAGTCCCGTTTGATTTAACTCCAAGTTGCATCTGAAAAAGGAGAAAAATATTCATTAGTAATTTATATTGCAACATAATTACACAAGAATACGACGGTAAGTTCGCGATTTTGAGCGGTTATATTGCGGTGTTCCCGTATTTTGGGTCAAGTAGCTTGTCAAGTGACGTCGACAGCCTCTCTTGGCAAGAAGCCAAGTATTGCTGAGAAAAACCCCCTCGGGAATAACGCATTGACTTTACAACAATAAGCAAATACTTGGTTTGGAATATTCAGACGAAAGATAGAAACTCTTAGACAAATTCAATTGGTAGAGCAGTCAAACAGACATACTGTGTATACAATTAAACCGTCACATTATTTAATACAATTTACGAGATATAGTAATACTAATATATTTTAAATTAAAAAGAATAAATAGAAACCATTAAGCATGGTTTCTATTTATTCTTTTTAATTTATAATATTATAAATTTTGAAGTGGTCAGTCGCAGATATAGCAAAGATCTCCGAAAGACAGCTGGTAAATAATCAGAAGTTTAGGGGAACGTCTTACACGATTTGTCCAGCAGTGGATTGCCACAGGGTGTTTTTGTTGATGGTGATAGTATGGCTTTTGTCAAATATAATAAAACAGATGTATATGTAGGTATGTCTTTCTATCTTCATTTATAACATATAAACAATATACGTACATGTATATGTTTATACATAAAATATATTGACGAAGAATATCAAAAACGGTCAAATTTTATTAGTAAAGTCTTCCAAGCCTGAACTTGAATTATAAGTTATATTTGGATAAAAGATAAATTAGATAAGAGATTAAACACTGTTTTATTCTGTAGATTACCGTGAGCCTTTAAGACGGATTACCGTGAGTGGAAGAAAATTGCTGACAGCCGGATGAGTTAGCGGTAAGCGTTTGCAGGAGGGTCGCAAGTTTAGCGAAGAAGTTTGGCAAAAGTCCCCTCTTGGTGACTGAGAAGGAAAAGACGCCAATGCGACGCGCTATTAATCCCCTTGACACTCTCTTGTCAGGACTGCGACAGAGTCTGCCATTCTCAGATTTTTCGTTCGTATTGAATTGGTTGTTCACACACAAGAGACGAGAGTTGTCTCTCGGACGGTATTCCGGAATAGTCTACAATAGACGTAGAAAAAGAACTTTATCGTCCTCTTTAAACTCTATTTTAAATAGATTATAATTATTTGAATACAGTCTTAGCGTTGATGAAAATTTAAAATTACATCATACTTATTTTACCCTTATCAGTCGTAAGTCACCTCACACATGACAACTGTACTTTGTCGCTACGGTCGTAAGTCACGTGAGAGGTGACAAGACGAGACATGTTGAAACTCGCTCTGTATGAAATGCAGGCACTATTGCCTTATTAGTTAAATATCCGTAACAGAGCAATTGACATCTCCAGTTATATATCATTGCCTTTTCCAATTATGTTTTAATATATTGTGCCCAAACATGAATAAAGTTAATGAAAACTGTATCTGTAGCTACCTAGCGAGAATCACGTATAAAAAGCTAGCGACCGATAATGATTAAAATTGTAAATAATTATAATTTATAACATGAAAAGATTAAAAATGACATATAATTATTATTTCTCACACACCGTAATGATTGCGTCAATCTGATACAACGAAATCTAGGATCGACTAAAAAAGGTTTCGGATACGCGACGCATTTGAATTATATGCAAATGAACGTTTCAAACGAGCACCATTCGTTAGAGTATACGAACAGACACGCAATAAGGCTGCGCGCGCGCAGTTGTTACTATGTAGATATGCATTTGTCATAGTTGGTATGTCGCAGAGGTGTAAGCCATACGGTGCAGTATGAATAATGTCGGCTGACACGCCCGCCGAGAGTTATGCATGTCAATGGTGCAGTGTTGAGTTACGAAAAGCTAGACCTCTTTATTTTAATAGGTCCATTTTAACGAGCGGTTGGTACTAAAGATAGTATGAAGGGGTACATTTATTTTGTATGTTATAAATAAAGCGCATAAAACTTTATTGTAGCGAATGAATGGGTAACGGTAATGATTTATAAACACGGTAAAAGTTTTTTTAACGAAAAAGAAAATATTCCGGGAAGTATTCACAAAGGTATTATGCCGAAGGTTACCTTAAAGATTAAATATAACTTAAGACATTCAACATAAAGAATATTTTGAATTTCAATTACATACAAGTGTCACATTTTAACGCTTAAAAATATTTTTTGGCGGATATTCAAGCTAACAACTAGAAAAACTACGCTCTTAGCTTGCCCGACGTGGATGGGAGCAAAGGCAAGGATAATATACGTATTTTCGATTTCGACATATTTAATTATGAATTTAAGTAACACGTAAAAGCACCTAAACCTCCACATTGTTCCTTATTTTTTTGTTTTTATTTTGACAGCTATCTTAGAGTTATTTTTGTACCCACAAAATATTGGAACCTTCATAAAATAATCCTACTTCCATATCCCGGACGTCGCATTGCGATGACTCTGATGTTGCAGATATACAAATACGGGTGATTTGGATTGCTTTATAATACATCAGGTGACACGCTTGCTCATTTGCCTTCTCGTCTCTTAAAAAAATATAAAGGGAATCATCGTAGTATCTTTGCCTAGCCACTAGTAGTATTTATGGTATTGATACGCGACCTCGGCCAACCGAGCTACTACCGTATCGTACCTCGTCTTCCGTTGCGGTAGTATTATATCCCTATTATCCTGTCTAAATCCATCTTTTCTTTCCCCTGCCTTTTAATTTCTTCTCTATCCTTTTCCCTTCCTCTCCACCAATCCACGGTCTTCCGTGCCAAAGGATGCGTGGCTAGAGGCGAGCTTAGTCGCAAGCGTACCGACCGTCCCGGGATACGAATTCACGAATTCACGAATTTACGATTCACTATGACGAATCTTAATATATGTAATTCGTTAAATAATGACGACGACTTGGTTTCCCATCCGTGACGTCCTGATTCCCACTAGGGCGAGAAGCCCGATGAACGTAGAGCCGTTTCTTTATGATGAATGTGAGAGGAAAGATGGATGAGTGTGAAGTAAGCAAAGAAGGTGTGTCGAGATCGTAGCAGATGGAGATTTGTGGTCTCTGCCTAACCCTACAGGGAGACAGGCGTGACTATATGTATGTATAAACGGCTATAAACGTTTTCAAATTAAATCCAAATGTGGTTACATGACGAGAAATAAATTACAACAATATATTCGTATTCTAACAATGAAGCACATTGTAAGTAGATTAATCAACAAAAAACAGAGGGAGCCTGTTTCCAGTTACATTTTTGCAAGCGCTCGATAAGTTTACAAGGCTTATTTAAGGTGCATTGATCCAAGAACTAATGATAATTGTGCTTACATCGCACGATGAAACAATATTCTTCTGTTTAATTGACGGCGTTTTTCAAAGTTTGTACAGAAAAGTCAGTTCAAATATTATCAAACTAGATGCCAACTAAACCACCTTTCAAACAGAATAAACGTGTTATTGTTAATTTACCACAAATGGTTATCCATCAACAACCTGACGAGGCAGACTAACTGAGATTAAATTTCAACATACACTCAGCCACTTAACCCATAAACAAACAAAAATTGGCATATCAAAAATACATTTTACATACAAAACTAAATTTTGTAGAACCAAAAAAAAAACAAAAATGTAGAATTGCGTCACACTTTGTAACATCACGTTATTTCAACATCGAATTTCATACACTTATTTCTGTCTCACTCTGAACAATAATTTGTTTCTATAAATAAAAGGTTTTATAAAATTTATGATTTTCAAATAAAAAGCCCGTCACTTATACTAAAATTTTATGTTATATTTTAATTGGCATACTATTTCTTACATCTGCTACTCCAAACCTTGAAATTTTCTGAATAAAAGACGTATTATTTCTTTTTGTTACTTCTTACACGACCCTTGTCTATATCTTTAATCAAAGAATCTTCGTACAAAGTACATATGACATTAATTCTGTGTATCCTTAGTAGATAAAACCGATTTCAATCGTAAAAACCATTAAATTGTTTTTTGTTTATTAGAAATTGAACCTCACAGGCCTGAACTAGACATACAAACTTATATATCTTCACGCCTGTCTCCCATAGAGGTAGGCAAAGATCACAGATCTCCATCTGCTACGACCTCGGCATACTTTCCTTGCTTCCTCCATACTTATTACTCTTCTCATGCAAGCCCGCCGGTTAAGGGTATTCTTTACCTGGTCTTTCTTAAAAACTTCAGCAATTTGCTCAAGGTATGTTTTCCGCGATCTTCCCTTACCGACCCCGCCATCCACATTCGCAACGTAAATTTCATTCGTCTTTCATCCTTCCTATTTGCCCAAACTCATCTAAGAAAGGGATTTCTCAACTTTTGTCACGACACCTTCTTTTACTCCACATCGCTCTCTTACATCTTCATTTCTTATTCTATCATTCACTAGTTACACACTGAACTAGAACTTATTTAAATTTACTATCAATGGCATGAAAAATTAACGAATAGAGGTGAAGAGTTAAGTAATAAATATTATACATTTTTATATTGTTTATCAAAAGTTACTTAAAAGTGTGCTTTGACTCTTCATCCTTTCGAATTATCATCAATTTCACTTTCGAATTATCATCAATTTCACTCGAAATATCACCAATTTGTATTTTCATGAATTCATAGAATTGAAAAGTTTTTTACGATTCATGTTTTATTATTAAATATACAAATATATTATATAGAATATTAATATAGAAATTAGTATTAAGTTAGAATGTAATAAGTTTATACTGTAATGGGTAATAGTATATAATTTTGATTCCGCTAGATGGAGCGACGATCTGTACAAGGCGGCTGGCAGAGACTGGATGCGTGTAGCCGAAGGTCGAGCTAGGTGGCGCGCCTTGGGTGAGGTCTATGTCCAGCAGTGGACTGCCGCGGGCTGATATTGATATAATTTTGTTTTTGGTGTATATAAGTATATAACTTTGTTTTTGATATACAATAAAGAATATATTAATTTAAAAAAAAAATTAAGTATATTATCATTGGGAAGTCTGCCCCGTTCTCAAGACCACGTCGGCAATAATAATCGTTCGACATCCAACGCGCATCCATTAGCAATGGAACTGCCATTACACTTGCATACAAGGCAAACATATCATTACATAGACGACTGCATAGGTGTGAATATTACACGGCCATCGCCTAGGAAATCATAGTTTACATAATGTTACTTACATAATGTATATTACAAATACAACAGATCTGTAAAAATATAAAAAAAAGTTTAACAAACAAATTTGAACTCGCACCCAGCGCTACTAATAGGTCTAAAACAGCGGTCGCCTAACTTTTTGACTTCACGGACCAGTAAATTCATAATTTAAATCCTGCTGACCACTAAAAGGATTTATTAAGTGTTAAATATATTTATAAAAAGTTGTGATCTAAGAACATATATGTACCTAGTTAATAAAATGAAACTTATAATTGTAACCAAATTATGAAAGCTTTATTAATAAACCATAATATAATAAACAAAAGAAGTAAAAGATGGTATAAGCATTCAGCATTACACATTTCTAGCTGCTCGTTTCTTGGCCGGTGTGTACAGTATGCGACGAAAGTTTTTATAACTTTTCACGCATTGTTGTGAATCGAATTATGTTTCAATGCATCTTTAAAACAACGTGATGAGTAAGTATATTCCAAATTTTTATACGGAACAGACAAATTTTTTCGCAGACCACTACTTTGACGACAGCTGGTCTAAAGAATACTACCGTTCAAGCTTTTCATTGAAATCGGTTGGGTTTCATTATTTTGCTACTAAGCCATATAGGTCGTCAACTCACCTAATCATTGCAAATTAATAAGATAGGAAGGCAAACGGGCAAGCGTGTCGCCTAACACGCTTGCACGTTTGACTTCCTGTATATCTGATATATTAATCAACGCCACTCACAGGCATACGCAACACCACAAAAACATTGCAGAAGCGTTGCCGGCTTTTGAAAAACATTTAAGAGCTGGGTTTTTGAAGATTCTCATTGCAATTCGGTTTGGAAAGGTAGGTTTATTTTTAGGTAGTATTTTTATTTATAGCTAATGATGCGGTAGGCTTTAGAAAAATAAATCATGAAGATTAGAGTAACGTCAGAGACTACAGCCGTAATCCTCTATTTCACAGACAATCGCAAGCCACTATATAGTGGTAACTCAATGATTCATTGAGGCAGGATTATAATGCCTTACCCAATAACGCCTACGTATGGTATGGCAACTTGTTTTACGCCATTACCTTATTTATTAGAACGCATATTATAATAAGCCTCACAAAGTAATCCGCATCCTAGTAAATTAAAGAAAGTCTTGACCTGCTTATGACAAAATAACCATCCTAATAGTGAGTAGCAAGAAATGCCTTTGATTCCAGCCACAAGTGAAAACAGAACAAAGCAGAAAAGGTATACCAACCCAGCAATCGGTTAAAAAGAAAATATGAAAACGCTAAGTTTTCTTTAGAATTAAAAATCAAAACACTTGGTACTGTCATAGTTCCACAATATTCTCTTATTGTTGACATAAACACAAATGACGAATATACCTCGATTCAGTCCAAAAAAGTAACTTAATGAAAAGCCTTGGTAGTCAGTGAAACATATATGATGTTCAAAAAATATAGGCTTAGAACCGAACACTTTTCCTCTACATAATTTGAATAGTCAAATCATACGTAGTAAAAAAAATAATTTAAAATTAAGAAATATAATATTAAGGTAAGAAAACAACATCCAAAGGTCTCAACCAATAATCCACTGCGAAATAAACAGTCTACCAATTCAAGGTATTCGTAAATAGGATATAACACGTCGCTGTAAACAGACACTTAAACAGTAAAACTGTAAATGGCAATACGTTGGCCGGGCTTGTGTAATGGGATCTTGCTTAGGTATCGCTTTTATGGTGGTTTTTACGATTTCGCCACGTGAAACCGTCGAGTTGTCGATAGCGAGCCGTGTTTAAGTTTCAACCTACCACGCTTATTTCATTTTGTTAAGTTTTCGAATTCTGATCTGAAATATCCCTTCTGTATTTATTATGCGAACTAAGAAAACAAAATTGTTTACTTTTTCGTTTTCACGGTCATATTCAATACAGCCATAAGGGTCCATTGCAGGACTTTGGCCTCCCTCGAGGAATACTGCCCTGTGGAACCAGCTAACCCCAGCAGTGTTTCCAAACCGATATACTATTGAAACCTTCTCATTACTCAAAGTTCGGTGACGGTGCAAGACGGTGTTGATTACTTTCCATCAGGTGACACGCCTGCTCGTTTGCCATCCTATCACGTTAAAACAAAACTTATCTACATTAGTTAAATGAACATAAAATTATATTATAATATCGCGATAAAGGAATGTTGGGCTCTTAAAGCTGAAATGACCGAGACAAATTAAATAAATGGAGCACTCGATATAATTGCCTCCAATATGAGATTACTTACTTTAAGAACACAAGGAGTTCGCCGAATGTACATACATACACGCATCTGACGATCACAGCTGCCCAAAGACACCTGCACACCATGGCCTCTATAATTCCAGTTTTAAAGGCCACCTCATTTCTGGAGGAATGGAAATTAACCCATTGCGCTTGTCTAACACTGATTGACTGGATACTCAAAATAAATATCTATAGGCCATACATACATTTGTCCCGATGCGGACATGGAACCCATGCCTATTGACTCTTTAATTTTTTTAAAAAATATTAATATTATACCATTCACATATGTACTTACGTAGTTTAAAATAATAGTTACAATGATTAATAGAGTCAGGCGTTACTTTGCGGAAATCAATTATTATGTAGACAGTCAGAAATTGTACTTGACTAAAATTCACAATAAACTTGTGTAGAGTCTACCACACCTGATGATGCCTCGTGTTGAGGAGAAACACGTGTCATGTTCATAGTGGAAAAGTAGTGAAGTATGTTAGGTGTTGTTAGCCGACGGGTGTTTTTCGGTAAGATTTAGCTTAAGGAAGTAGATTTACAGGGATGTAAATCTACTTCCTTCAGTGAAAAACACAGATTATTATTATTCTGATTTTGTTTGTTTATCACGGATCTTAGCCAAGTAAACATTCTGACTGTCCTCATATTAATTACAATCTTTTGATATAAGTAGAATTCTTGTTAACCAGAAGTGTTCCGGAGGCCCAACACCCTCCCCCTCTCTCTCCCATTCCCACTCCCATAATGACACTTTCCTTAAAGGTCGACAATGCTTCCGCACTGACTATGGCGCTGCGAAAATCTATGGGCGGCGGTGATTGCTTTCCATCAGGTGACACGCCTGCTCATTTGCCTTCCTATCGCATTAAAAAAAAGTTCTAAAGCCGTCAATGGTTTCCCGCGAACTATACCACTTATTTAGCTTGCCCTAGCCGTTCCAACTCTTACATGTCATCGAGTACAACGTAAAGCCATTCAATATTAGAGTTATGTTAAATACCATGACGAGTGAGATCGCGGCAGCCGTAGAAATCGTATGGTTAATATTCAAGTAGACATTATTCTTCCCATACACCAGGAGGCCATGTTTAATCTATTCGCAAGCCCAAAGTATATGAAAGCCGTTAGTATGCAAATCTATGTCGGAAAGTTGCAGTGTGCATTGAAATGGAATATCGCATGCATATGCAAATAATCGTATCTTATTTATCCGCAATGGAGATTGGGTCTTTTGACGCAAATTTGAAAAATGTCACATTTAAGTCGCCTTGCATGTAATTTCTATAAATACAAGGAATTCAATTTCTTAAATGCCTTTGAGTATATATAGGGTGTATTTATATCACTGCAACAATTTTACACGTTATACCAAATGATGTGTTTTATTTTTAAATATATATATTTTTTTTTATATATATTCACGCCTATCCCCCGCAGGGGTTGGCAGAGACCACAGAGCTCTATCCGCTACCATTTCATGGCAGCGAAACGGCTCTTCATTGGTCGCTTCTCGTCCTCGTGAGAATCAGGACGTGACGGGTGGTGGACCACGTCGCCGTCATTTTTCAACAAATTAGGTATATTAAATTCGTCTTAGTGAATCCCACGAGCCGCAAGGGAGGATGGAGGTCAGCCCCAGCAGAGCCCCGCATGCTGAGGTAAGGCACCATAGTACCCGGAGAAGCCCGATCCCGGGACGGTCGGCACGCTTGCGACTAAGCACGCCCTTAGCCACGCATCCTTTGGCACGGCAGACCGTGTATTGGCGGAGAGGAAGGGAAAGGATAGAGAAAAAAGGAAAGAGCAGGACCGGAAATGTGGATTGGGGGGGGGTATATTTTATACAATATTAGGAAAAGTAACTACATACATACATACCATCACGTATACCTATTTCCCGTAGCGGTAGGCAGAGACCTATAACTACCACGATCCCAGCATACCTTCTTTGCTTCATCCACACTCATCACTCTCTTCATACAAACGTCGGTTAAGGGTAGTTTTGATCTGGACTTGAGTGTTTACTATATCTATGAATATGTGGTCAATCTGTGTTACGTGGACACGTGTCAATGACACTAGTAGCATAGTGTAGTTCATTGACCCGTGTCCATTTTAAAGAAATCATTGATTCCTTTACTTTTAAACAGCTATTTTAATTCCTTTATGTCAAATATTCGAGCTAGTCAATTCATCGTTGACACACGATTTGAGCGACCCACATATGCTCTTTTGAGTGGGCGATCCTCCCCCATCCTCTCAACGTGGCCCAGCCAACGGAGTTGATGAGAGACAGACTAAGTCTCCAATTACATTGGATTAGGCCAACAGATGCTCGATTTTGGCATTTTTTCGATTTGCGACTAGAAGTTTATTCTCTTCCTCTAACGTTAGTATCCAAGCCTCATAGCCATACCTTAGAATAGGCCGAATTATCGTTTTTTTTTGTTTTATGGGATAGGAGGGCAAACGAGCAAGCTTGTCGCCTGATGGAAAGCAATCAACGCCGCCCATGGACAACCGCGACAACGGTTTATTATATCGTATTATAGATTAAGAGTTTCGTCTTTATACTGAGAAGCTTGGACACCAACTCCTTGTGCATAGCTCCGCTGTACCGCAAGGTGTTTTGTATGCGGATATCGATTTTGTCCTCTCGACTGTTGGTTTCAGTCACAGATACTATTATATACTAATATTTAGATTCTTCTTTATATGCACACATTGAGAGGAATATCTCAACTAGATTAAAGGAAGCACAACATTATAAAAGATGTTTAACATGTATTTTTCGATTTTGATTTCCCGATGCCACTGGTGTTCCTGATGTCTATGTGGACCGATTCCTTTCCATCAAGCGACACGCTTGCTCCTTTACATTCCTATCCAATAGTCTCGTTACCTTATTCGTTATTATAACAAAAATATTGACATCATACACGTTCCTAAGAAACAAAGGTCTACGACGTGTTGAAGATAAGCTTATAGCGATACCTTGCTCCAGAATAAAAGGTCACCAGTTTATTATAACAGCGAGTAAATAAGTATGCGTTGAAATAATTGCACTATGTATATGTATAATGTAATGATAAAATGCGTCCGTATAAAGTAAGGCCATCCCATTTCTTTCCATGAATGCCGTGTGACGCGGCTATGAGAACAAGTATCAGTGGATGAGAGTCAATATGTAGCGAAATAATAAAAACCAATCAAGAGCGATCCATATTTTTCCTTCATGTATGAAGAATGGGAACTCTTCATACATGAAGGATAAATATGGGTTATGGAAATAAATTAGCAATTAATAGTGCGATATAATCTCGATGGCTAATATTTTTGTATTATTTATTTTTACAAAAGACGTTTCTTAGAGTTATTTCAACCACGTCATTTCAACGTTTCTTACTACATTAGAAGATGATGCCTCGTGTCGAGGCGAAACGCGTTGTGTTTGTTGTGAAAAATGGTATTGTGTGGCAATATTAGTGATGGAGGATTTGCTGATGGCCGTGTTTAGGCAAGTAACTCTTTATAAATTTCGAAGACACACAATTTTATTTGACTAATTTATACTTGCAGATCTTAGCACAGTATGTTTGACTGTCCATTAGATCCAGTATTTTTTTCTGATTCTAATATTTTTTTAAATCTGTGTCATTCACAGCGTTTTCGCTTTTTTTGCGTCAATAAAGAGCAAAGCAAAGGATGCAAACGTAGTAAACATGCCGTCAACGTTTCACAGTGCAATATTTAGACGCATTGGCGCATCCGCATCACGAGCACTTCCCGCAATTTTAAGTACTATTTTACTAACTTCACACTTCCATATTATGCTCAACTTTAAGGACAACGCAAATATATATGTACGTTTAGAACGAAAACAACCTTCAGAACCATAAGAATTTAATACATATGTTTGGTATAAGAATTTTATTTATGTTATATATTATTATTAGCTATTTAATTCAGAATTTAAGGAACGTAGGTTATATGTGCAATTTTGTGTATTAATTTATTAATAAATCAATATGATTTCAAATAATATTTATATTAGGTAGCAGATGAAGCTATGTGGTCTCTGCCAACCCCCACGGGGGATAGGCGTGAATATATAAAAAAAATAAAAACAAATATTCATAGTCAATTAAAGAGCGTATGTGTTCGTTAGGCAACACATCTGCGACGACTCCGGCGGTGCGGATGTTTATGGGCGACGGTGATCGCTCACCACCAGGTGACCAGCATGCTCGTTTGCCTGCTCTGCTATAAAAAAAATTAACTACACATTAATTTTTTTTATAGCAGAATTTGGCTGTAAAGCTAGACAGTCCCCTCTGGAGGTGTTGGAGTGGTGCACACGTGGCTGCAGTGGTTGCGAGGCAAGTTTAAGACTATTTTTATTTCCGAAATAACTAACTAACTAACGTAGGTTTTAATATGTTAATGTAATTTTGCTCTTAAAATTAAAATTAAAAATTGTAAAATCGCACATTAATTTAATATAAAATAAAATGTAAAATTAAATTATCTCATCCGCAATACGTAGCCTTAAAGATGCGCTACCTTTGAATTAGGATGTGAATAATAGAAGGAAGGACAAAGGAATTGGACTTTCGAATCCCTGCTCTTAGCATGTGAAACGCAGTAAGACTCTCGCTCGAGATGACCCATTTATCTTGGCTCTACTAGTATTCGTATTTTTTTTTAATTTTCGCTAATATATTACTGTAGCCGTACATCATTATAATCAAGATACTAACACAGCAATAAATCATGAAGGCATTTAGCCTCGCTAAAACTTTGCACCATTACCACTGTAGTCTCCAACGTGTTTTTTTTTAATAAGAAAGCAAAAGATGAGCGAGTGTTTAGTGTCGAATTACGAATTCGTTGCATACCTAGCTAGATTCAGTACGAGCGATTATGGTCATTATGCTTACACTGTAAGATTTACTTTAGTACGTTTGGACTATTGTTATTGCAGTCCCGATTTCGTAAGAAGACAGTAGCATGTGGTGGTTTCGAGTTACGTCCTACAGTCACGTTGCTATGTGATATAATTTATAATTTAATACTCTACATTTCTATCAAGAATCGTCACTTAATTCACAGGAAAAATACCGAAGACATTTTATTTATAATCACTGCAAGAGTTGCTATTTTTAATGGCTTTAAATATTACATGGAATAAGACTACCCAATTACGTCCCGTAGATTTCGTTCGAGGCGACTACAGAAGGCAAAACCAGTAGACCACGCTGCAGACGAATACTTTGTCAAGAATGGCATATTATTTGCCTGTAGCATTAATGAGCCGGCTCGCCCGGGGAAGTACCACACTCCCGCATAAAACCGCCGTCTGAGTTACCGCGCTTCGTCCGGTGAGCGGTTGAGTTCCGGAGGTCCAACCCTCTAATAATGACATTTTCCTTGAAGGCCGGAAACGCTTCTGCACTACCTTCTTCTTACCTCCTTCCACTTCTGCTATGTCTATGGGGGGCGTTGATTGCTCTTCATCAGGTGACACGCCTGCTCGTTAGTCGTGCTATCCTATAAAAAAAATATGAACAACTGCATCTATCTGAATCCGGATGAAGACAACCAGACCCCTCAATTTTGAGGAAGGCTAATTTCCAGTAACTACAGCCGTTACTTTTTACAAAAAATCGTAATATATTATTTTATTAATATTCATAAATATTTTAATTAACGTTGAACACAAAAACATCTTAAATACAAAAAGAATAATTATAAAGATTGCATACATGTACCTAATTAAAAAAAAAAACAATTATCAGTTGCTAATGAGAATTCTGTTATGTGCCAATCCAATCAACGGGCCACCTACAGTCAAATAAAAAGTATAGCAAGCACATCACATGTTGCATAAACGTTTCCGTATAAAGTACAGTCGAGGTAAAAAGTGTTACGGGTATGGTAAATCTTAAACACGCCGACTTTATTTACATAGCTAAATGCGTGCTTTACAATGGCGATGATTTAATTATACGTGCGGGATCGCATTCGTCACGCCGTGTGTAAACAGGTACAGTCAATAAAAACATCGTTATTTAATTTGCTATCAATTTTAAGATTATTAATGGAGTCAGGCGGTACTTTGCGGAAATCCATCACTATATGGACAGTCAAAAGTTTTACTTAGCTAAGATCCGCGAAAAGCAAAACAATAACAGAAAATTAATAAATAATAAGAAATACTCTTTTCGGTTGTCTTCCGTAGAGTCTACTATACCTGAAGATGCCTCGTGTTGGGGCGAAACACGTGTCGTGTACAAGATGGAAAAGTGATAGTGTGTGTTTGGCGTTGTGTATAGTGGTTGGTGGGTGGAGAGTTGATGGCCGATTTTCGGTAAGTTTTTGGTTTAAGTTCCAAATAAATCCACTAAACCCAACGGAAAAACACACATTATTAATTTTCTGTTATTGTTTTGCTTTTCGCGGATCTTAGCTAAGTAAAACTTTTGACTGTCCATATCAATTTTAATTTGGGCGTATACATGTATGAAGAATTATAAAAAAGAAAATTTTATTTCTTAATTATATTAGTAAAGGTACCGAGATTCCAATTTATATCTTTCCCAACAGACAATAATAAAGAACAATGTAAAAGGAAAACGACTTTTAAAGTTTGAATCACAGCACTCTAATATTATTTTAAGTCTGGTTGTTTTCCCTGAAATTTTGTTGAGTTTAGAAAGCAAATGAGCAAGCGTGTCGCTTGATGGAAAGTAATCAACGTCACGTATAGGCACTTGAATGCCATAGGCATTGGAGAATTGTTACCGGCCTTTGAGAAATGTCAAGGCGTTTATGAAAAAAAAGTATACTGATATAAAACCCACGGTATAGAGAATCTTCGTGAAAATAAAGTGTAATTTATTTATTCATACAATGACAATGTATTTGAACACGTTAATACATCATGCCGCAATTCACGAATGAAAAACGTTAGCAAAAAGAAATATATTTTAATATTTATTTTTCCCAATGTACCAACCACTTACGGCCGCAAAAAATACCGCCTACCGGGCGCGGTATCCGCTATCCGGTACCGCCTCGTGTTAGCGCGGCTGGTGGCCAATCGCCTTACTATGAAACTCTTCAAGTGATAACTAACACCTCACTACGTATGACGTATGATCTACTAATCGTTAAACCAGTCGAAAAACAAGTTTCGTAAACAGTACAAATTAAAACAAATATTGCTTTATACATTCATTCTCAGTGGCTAAGTTACCGCCTTCGTAGTCAATGACAAATATGTATGTATATGTATGGTCTACATTTATTTCTTCTGAGTCCGGATGTCCCGATAATCCGCTTTGGCCAAACGTGCTGGATTAATAGACCTTATTGTCGCTTGTCCAGAAATCGGTAGTGCCAACTGTTAAATATTAAATTAAAATGTGTTTATAATGCCAAAATAGTCTTTATTTCCTAACTATTTTTCTTGTAGCTCAAAGCGAATTAAACTTCTCAAACTTTTTGTTTAGTCGAACTAATATCGAAAGTAGTTGTCTTAGGAATTTCAAGGGAAATGGAGTTCAGGAGAAAGAACTAAGATATAAGTTAAGCTTACATTACATTTTTATATGAAAATTAAAAAGACTCAAAGTTGTTAAGCACAAAAAAGTCGCCATAAAACATATGATAGTCATAAAACAATAAGATATTTCGACGGTTTTCTTTGATCCTTCTTGTTCTAGTCAGACTTGCATTAAAAGTTTTTAAGAAAGAGAGAAACACGTTTTCAAGTTAGCTGCGTTACTCCTGAAATACTCAGTTTCTTTGCAAATATATTTTAATTCCGCTAACATATTAGCTTTAACTTGTAAGCCTTGTTTTAGGAAAAAAGGGTCATAAATTTAATAACATTCAAGAAAAACATCTCCGGGGAATCGTAAAAACTACTAATAAAAATAGGTCGTTGACTTGGGAGGTTTTTTCCGCTACCGTGAGATGGAACATACACAGAGAAGGCACTGTTGTCGAACCCAAATTTTACTTTAAAATATCATCTTTCAGAAATATAGGGAAAAAATTGATTATAACTGAAAAATAAGTACTTAGTGGTCAAAGCTGTAATAAATTACTATAAGTTTTATATGGACAGTCAAAAGTTTTACTTAGCTAAGATCCGCGACAAGTAAAACAATAACAGAAAATTAATAATGTGTGTTATTCTGCTGGATGAAGTGGATTTATTTTTTAGTAGACTCTACGGAAGACAACCGAAAACCACTTTTCGGTTGTCTTCCATAGAGTCTACTATACCTGAAGATGCCTCGTGTTGGGGCGAAACACGTGTCATTTACAAGATGGAAAGTGGAAGTGTGTGTTTGGTGTTGTGTATAGTGGTTTGTGGGTGGAGAATTGATGGCTGATTTTCGGTAAGTTTTTGGTTTAAGTTCCAAATAAATCCACTTCATTCAGCAGAAAAAAACACATTATTAATTTTCTGTTATTGTTTTGCTTGTCGCGGATCTTAGCTAAGTAAAACTTTTGACTGTCCATATAGTGATGGATTTCCGCAAAAGTAACGCCTGACTCCATTAATAAACTATAAGTTTTAATAAAGAGACAATATTATGATAGTGTGCTGATTTTCGTTAGCTGAGATATAATTCTATATATATGACAGCTTACATATAATCTATCATTTAATCCAATATTGTCCACGTATCTAGCTTCACTTTACGTTAATGTTGTATCGGTCTGCAATAAGGATTACATTTTAATATGCTGTAAGAATTGGTTATAATAATATAACTTATATAATTCCTATCAGTCAGCTAAAAATAAATTTAAAAAAATGGGAAATATCACGCCATAGAGTTTAATTGTTATTTTATAAGGTTATACATTTTTAAAAAGTAGAAATACAAAATTCAAATAATATACATTAGAAAAAAAGTTATTATGGAATAGTGATAAGCAACCATTGTCATCCATGGACATGACATGGACTGAAATACTGCAATACTTTAGGTGCGTTGTCTATTCATGGGTAAGGATATGATTATTAGGAGAGGGAGGTAATGCATTGATGATGATGTAGTGTATCCTGGACTCTCCAAGATATATTATTATTGCCTTTTTATACTAAACGATGTATTAGGGTGTCTGATAACCCAATATAAATATGGTTGATCAATCCTTATTTGGAAGTAGTAGTAAAGGTTGAGAACCTAATTCTGCCACCGGAGACCCATTATCATTATAATTAGGCTTTAAAATTTGTGATCACATGATATGTTTTATTTTTATAAAATTAAAACAGTGCCAAACTAGAATATATAATTGTGACAGGAGCCAATAAATTATAAACGTAATAGTGCCCGAACAATGGACGCCTTTTTCTCTACGTTTTGGTTTGTCCTTGAGCGTCTGGCAGTAAGTCAGGTAGACGTGGACGTGAGTTCGAAGCTGTATCGATTTAGACAGTAAAATTAACATTGTAATAAAACAAGTAGGTATTCTATTTTAAAGTCACCATGACTTGATGATATATGATTATTGATATTGATAAATATGTAACTATATTTATTTCTTGTAAATTAGTAATTTTTCATGACTCATTTTTATATAACATATAATGAAGGCTCTTCATTTCTGGATGAATGGACAATGAACTACCACATTGGCGGCATAGCGATATATTTCCAATAGGAACACATGTTTGTAAGCCATAGATATGATGCGGGAGTTGAGGCCCCGACCATTGACTAAGAAAAGTAACTTCGCCATTGAGAAAATCAGTTCGTAACTTATCATGCTTGTTAAATATTTTCCGTTCTTAAAATTACTATTTATTGGATATACATACTATTATTAATTTTATAACTGTTTTCATTGTATACTTGTGTATAGTAACTTGATTCAGTAAAAAATAAATTTCAAATCTAACTAATAATTACCAAGCGGCCAGTGGCAATTTGCAATACATTTGTTAGCATCCCATTATGCCCAGTAGCGGGTGCCAATTATGGACCTCTTCACGCTTCGGCCCTCTTAAAAAGGAATAGAACTGAATGGTTACATAAGAAAAACCGCTACGTTATACTACTATATAGCAGGGGTTGTCAACTTGATTATTAATAATGTAAATAATGTTCGATCTACGGGAGGCAGTGATAGTGGATATTAGTGTTCCACATGAAGAGAATCTCAAGCGAATAAAGAAAAAAAAATAAAATAATTTGATATGATATGCAAATTACAATGAAGATCTACTGTTTACTAACTATGTAGATGTAGTGCGATTTGCTAATTTCTTAATGAGTACTTCTGCTTAGTGTTTTTATTTTATGAATAGAGAAAACACAAAAAACTATTATATATTAGTAAATATACATTTAATCTGAGCATTGCGATTGTACGATAAGGTAAATTAAAATTATATTTCATTTTGCCTTGCCACGATCGCCTGAACTAACAACCGCGAACGACCGGTTGACCACCCCTGATAATAGCTACGCTAACTTTTCCTTAATCGAATAAGTGTTTGCTAGTTTGTCAAATTACCCAGCTATTATAAGCAAGCGATTGCTGTTTGATTTTATAAAAGTAGAATAGCAATATTTTTATTACTAGAACAAGAATTCTTGTTAACTATTTTAAGACAATAATGCTTGTGGTAGGAAATGATTCACATCATTCCAATGAAGGATATGAACTCACAACCGCAGACCATAGGACCGATTCTAACTGAACTATTGATGCTCATGGAAATCAATAATTATATACTGTATATGAAATAATGGCATTACTAGACTTACTAGACAACTATAATATTCAGTTAAATTTTTGCAACATACATTTCCATCTGACCAATCCGTAATAATAAAAGTTATCAATATAGTTAAAATGGACGTTCGCATAACATCAACTATGTATACCTTAACCCATTGACTGCCAGTTACGAGATATCTCGTATTAAGCGTGTGTGTCAAAACTGCCAGCTACGAGATATCTCGTAGTGGTAATCAGCACAGGAATTTTATTTAGTGACGCCAGCTACGAGTTATCTCGTGGTGTTTTCTTTTTCTCAATAGAAATTACTGTAAATGCTATTACAATATTATATCAGTAACTTGATATAATTATATTTTGTAAACTTTCATTTATTCTTCAAAATAAAACCTTGGCACTCAGAGCAAGACGCTCTAAATATGTCTGACAGTCAAAGCGTTAACTTGTACACATAAACAATTAATATTTGACACCGTTAATTGCATTTGTAATAAATGCTATCGAATTTTGTAACCACATAACCAACAATAAAATAGTGAACGGTACTTTTAAGTCATTAACTATATTTATGATAAAACAAAAACTACATAAAACATCTTTTAAGTCAGTCCCGTTAATTTTGCAACATTGATAGAGCCTGTATTAATGGAGCGTTCTTTATCGCCGATAATAAAAATATTTCTAAGAAATAAATATGTATACATATATTTATATCGCCACGTCTGCTTCCCGTAGAGGTAGGCAGAGATCACAGATCTCCATCTGCTACGATCTCGGCATACTTTCTAGAAATGAATATTATTATTTATTTCGTTTCAGAAATAGTATACTATCACTTAGTATGACATATTTATTGACATATTGATTTAAGACTATTCTAATTCGACAGATTTAGCCAGAAATAAGCTTATAATTTAAGTATTTCACAGTGGCCAAGCCTGTGTAACATATTTTCGTTACCATCAAATAGCAGAGTTAAAACAAGAGCTTATTCAAAAATTTAACATCACTTAAAACGCTCGAGTTGGTCTTACCTGGCAAAAATTAAAGAGCGGCCTTCAAGCCCGGAGTTACTAAAAACAAGGTGATTCCGTTCAAACATCTTGAGAGGTATTGTATTACGGGCCCTGGCGATGGCCGCGTTTTATTTATTTTTCTGTCAGTACATGGCGAAGACCACAAATTAAATGATTTCATATTAAGGTATAAGGATAATACCATACATTTTTATGGACGATATAGAGAATCGAACACGTGAGTCCCCTAAGTGTAAGTTACTAACGCCGTCCAATGTAAATATCTGAATTATGGGAGGAGAAGAAGGATATGACAGAAAAAGGGAAGACAAGAGGACAATGTTTGACCTCCAGGTCGCTGAATTTACCATACAGACTCATGATAAAAGAAAACCAATCTAAGCTAACGCCGATATTCTGTTAGGATGTAATACTTCCCCAGTCGAGCCAACCCACTCCACTACATAGATACATAAGAGTATAAGTATCGTAGATTAATATAATATATAAGATAGATTAGCATAATTAGTAAAATATATAAGTGTACAAGCGTCGTGTTTGACATGAATTTATTTACTTATTTAAAATAATCTACTCACTTATTGACTCTCCAAAACTGGTCTCTCTTTTAAATTTACTACGGATACAATAAGTCCTACATATACAATACTATACAATATGTAAATATTTCTCAAATGTCTGTTTTTTACCAATCCAATGTCTTATTTTTTTTAAAATACCATTGAAATGATTCAACAGTTCACACTTCACAATCTTAATTATTGTACTAACATTAATTATACTTTAATGTAACAATAGATTTGTACATACAAATATTTAAAAATTGCACACCGGTAATTAACAAATTACATAGTTTAGTCGCTTACAATTAGAAGTATCATTTAAAAAACTGTTTACAAATATTGTGATGTCAATTTTTTAAAAAAAATCCACAGGTATTGTTGGAGCGACCGCTAACCGCTGGTGTCTGGATGTCGTGATTAAATCTTGTAAGCATAGTACACGAGGAAGCCGGATGGATGGGCCGGTTCGAAAGGAGGAGTAACCTTACGGAATATCAGCGTCGAATAGTAGCGTATCCTCCTCCTCCGCAGTCTGTCCTATCCCATTTAAACGTCCCATCCAAACATACACGTCACACTCATAATTACTCCACTTCCTATGCATATTGTACACCCAACATCTAATTTCGTTTTATGCCGCATTCCACATTTATATAATGTTTAATATTAATAATTAGATCCATTTTATTTGTCAGCCAGCGCTTTTAAAAAAATATTTATTTTTAACAATAACCTATCTATATACCACCTCTCTTATCGATTCGGGATCGGGTTACTTACTTCCTCTCTTCTCTATTCACATCCTTAAATGGGAATTACCTCTTATTTACCTTCTTAATGAGAATTACCCCTTAGGTAAGCAGATGTTTATGGATGCACTGATTGCTTACCATCAGATTACCCGCTTGCTCTTTTTCCTTTCTCTTTCTTTTTTTCACTGCAGGTTGTGGAGCCAAGCAGTGAGATAATATGTATAAGAATGGAACAAACTAAATCTTCAAATAAAAAAAATATCTAAATAAATTCTATATAAGTATTTATATAGAATTGACGAAAATCGTCCAAGTGCAGTTTAATAACCAACAGTAGCTCTTAGGCCTGTGCAATTAAGATCAATTCTAGATTGGAGCCCGCTTTTCACACATCCATTACCGCGGTGGAACGGAACCGGTCGGGGAGTGCGTGAGCTCGTTGAGAGAACGATTATTATTACACGTCGTGTATGGACGACCGAACGAGAAGGGTTGTCCGCGCCTACGTAATCTCTCGGAAACTTTCTTAACCTTATACCTCAAAAGCTTTTGTTCGCTGCGTTCGCGTATTTAATGACGTCAGCATCGTCCAGATCCCTAGCCTACTTTTAAAATTCTGGCCAAAATGGCAATAATATGTTATATGCTGGCACGCAGGTTTGCACGTTGCAGTGAAAAAGCTAAAGTAACTTTGTTTCAAGCGTACTGTCAAGTCTTTTACAAGTGCAGCGTGTGGTATGTTTACACGCAGCGAACTATCAACGCCCTGCGGGTCCAATATAACAACGGTTTCAGAATATTGTTGGGGCTTCCCGGTTTCAGCAGTGCATCAGCTATGTGCGTTAAAGCCCGCACCGATGGCTTTTGTGCCATTTTGCGAAAACGAACAGTCTCGTTTGCTTCACAGAATACGGGATAGCTCCAACTCTATAATGGAAACCGTTGTTGCTAGATTAAACTCGTGCCTTATGATACAGCTAAATCGGCTTCAATGTAAATAATTTACTAACATAATTTTAAGGTGTACATAATTACTAACAGAACAATGTAAAAAATTCAGACAGACTTTTGACGATGATGAAGTTTAACCGAACCGAATAATGACCGAACCCGTATGTTGGGCGGGCCAGTTTAGGGAGACCTACTATGCTCCATCCAAGTTCACTTTATAACTGTTATAAATGTTATAAACAAATAGATAAAGCCAATCGAATATCACTATTTTAAAATTAGGGAAAATAATAATCTTAGATCCTGATATATGTAATGTAGATAGCTCTACATTCAGATATCTAAGATTCAATTTTGATAAATTCTTTACGTCTTATACACGATAATCTTATTGTTAAAACATTAGTATTTATAAATTATGTGAAAGTAACATACAAACTAAACTAAAGAATACTAAGTATACACATATAAGTACGAATTCGTCCCCCCGTGCCCCACACTCCTTCATCCAATGAAACGGACAGCCGCAGCGACCGAAGGAGGGGTCAGATACGATACCTCCCGACACAAACTGGAAAATTATCGGAAAATTGTGTTCACTTCCCTCAGCGGTAATAGTGCGACCGAGTGGAAATTTCACACATAGGCATAGAAATGGCTAAGAAAAACGAAAATTTCACGTTTTAAATGCAGGTCGTATTATTTGTTATATATTGGGTTGGGGAATAAGTTCGTAGCGTTTTTATAATTTTTTTTATTTTAGAACAACTTGTTTGCAGTTTGGCAACGGGTAAGTATTCATTCGATAAAACTCTTTTTGCTCTACAAAACTATTTATATTGTATTTTTGAGTTATTCAATTTTTTATTAGTTTTGAGGCTTACAAATGAAATACCCAGGAGGCAAAAATCAACATTTTCGACACCTGCACTTCTTTGCTTTTCATCGAGGTCAAAAAGCTGTCGAAGTAGCCCAGGACATCTGCGACGTGTTTGGAGAAGGTGTCATAGGTGAGTCTACAACACGGAAATGGTTTACAAAGTTCAAAAATGGCGACGTTAACGTCGATGACACATTTTAAATTATCCTATTCTGTTCACATAATTATTTTAAATTTAACATAAGATTTAAATTTAAAGAAAAAATACATACTTTACAAATATGACATACATATAATACGTAATAATTTTTATATGCTTCGGAATTCAAATTGAAGAGATGCAAAACGGAAAAAAACGATGGTAGAAGTTGCATGGTTTGACTTATAAGCGTTGATTGCAAATAGACAGTATTTTATATCACAAACCCCGTTTCAAAAATAACTTTGACTTAGGAATTCTTTACTTTAAGAAGTCATGTTCTTGCCAATTATACGAAAACAATTAGTCTTGTTTTGTAAAGTACTTTTAAACAGATTATACATCTTTATCTAAAGGCTAAAATGTATTTCGTGCTTATAAGGATAATTGAGAGAATGAAAATTCTATTTTTTTTTCTATTTATTAGTCTAACAATGATTCTTGTCAACAAATCCAACTAAGTTAATAAGGAAATGGCTTACATAATTAATACCTCAGATCGTAAGCCCAATCAATCCTTATCAACTGAACTATTTTCTTTCATTACATGAAAATTCAATATTATATTTATTCTATATATTTTCAAAACTAACCTATAATTTCGTAATTTTACAATTTCAACAAATATGCACAGAACCTTTATCCAACAGAAAATTTAAAAAATGTAGATATTAGCATAATGTTTCCATGTTTATGCACCCATACTCCCAATAACATTTAATAACAAAATACCTTTTTTACAGCACATATGTGCCAAAGTTGGGTACAGGGGCTCCGATTTTTGGGACAATGGACATTAACCCACCACACATTTTTAAGACGGATTGGTAATATTCGGAATTCGGCGACAGATTCGGAATTAATACCTGTAGCCATAGTTTATCCTGATACGAGAATAGAAATCCCGACCACTGATTTTTAGCGCGGTAGCTTTGCAAATCACCAATTTAGCTATAGACTAGTTTTATACGTACAATTATTATAATTTATACGTACAAATTATATTTATTCAAGAAATATTATAAATTAATTCAAAAAATTATACTTTCTTCCAACGCCGTCGCTTCTCGTTTGGACCGCTCCCCGCTTTCCGGGTGCAACGTCGTCTGACTGCACACCATCGCTAATTATTATTATCGTGACATGTGGGATTCTGTTTAATACGACGACAGTTTTAAAAGGATAATTTTAATACACACAACTTTGAACTCTGCCATTTGATTTTATACCAAATCAAGTCGCACCAAGAGCCAAATTTGGATGAGCGGATTGAACAAACGCAATTTATATTTTGCACGCAAAGCACACGATAAATGCGTACAAAACAAGGTTAAAAACTGCAGTTGTATGAACCGGTTTAAAAATTAGTTTAGTACGAAATAATCATTATCATTTTAGCGCCTTTGGTTTTTACACTTCCACGTGAACGAAGTAAGGGAAATGACTTCGGGATACTATTTAAACCAACCTTTATGTTGTTTTTTTGGGACAAGATCGGTAAAAAGTACATTCTTAGTATTAAAATAACAAATAATTACATTGCATTTAAAGCACGGAGCTGTTATAGCTTCGAGTGTATTGGAATTTTGTTAATGACAACCTCGAAAGGAGGAGATCTGACGATTATTATTATAATCGTGAGATCTCCGCCATGTTGCATGTTTCTTCCACTGTCATTGTACCTATAGTAGTCTCGGTCAATGGACTTATTGGTATAATTTGTTAAGGCATGTATGAAATTCCAAATGCAAAAAGCAATAGTATTATTCACTGTTAGGATTGAGAGTGGGTTTCTCGGAGACCTAAATTATTCGTTAGCTTAATATCTCCCGCCACAGTGGATAAATTGCCGGAATAGGATAAAATAGTAATATTATTTTTGTAGTTTCGGTATTTATTATATCAATAATATTGTTATTTAAAGATTATTATGCGAATAGTTTTCAAAGTGATAGAGCCACGCTGCAGATCAATACTTTGTCGAGAATGGCATATTATTTGTCTGTAGCATGAATGGGCCGGCTCGCCTGGGGAGGTACCACACTCCAGCAGAAAACCGGCGTGTGAGCGATAGCTTAGCTACCGCGCTTTGTACGGTGAACGATGAGTTCCGCGGGCCTAACACCCTCTCACTCCCATATTGTTACTTTCCTTAACGGTTGGCAACGCTTCCGCACTGCGGATATCTATGGGCGGCGTTGATTGCTTTCCATCAGATGACAACCCTGCTCTTTTGCCTCCCTATTCCATAAAAAAAAGAATAAAGGTGATAATAATAATAATTTAATTACTTCAGATTCAAAGATCCATATTTGTTACTTAACAAAGGTACAATGACAATACTATGTTAGTAAGAATTCTTATCTAAATATTTTATAAAGATGTTCTGCTAGGTACACAACATTCTGATGTAAATAAGAACGCATTTATGAAACAAAGTTCACATATAACCAATAGCGACGTTTCTATCTCAATTTTTTTATATTGAATCTTAATAGCGTAGACGATGTAAAATAATTAACAGTAATTAATACATCCATAAATAAAATTCGATAAGAACCTTTTGCGTTGAATAAATTAGTGTGGGAGACGAATTACTCATATATGGAAAAAAGGCATTTGAAAACGTTCCTGCTGTGAATGTCATAATATTAAAATATAATTTTAAACAGGAAAATAGCTGAGTGGCAAAACTACCTACTTCGAAGTTAACGGTCGTGGGTTCGATTCCATACTGAAATAAATATATGTATAGACCACAAGTATATTAAGAGTCTGTGTTTCCCGCGAATTCCCCTTTTAGGATTGTAGCATGAAAAAATAATTGCACTTACGAATTTTACATTTTTTAGATTTACCATGTCGTCATTGTATTTAGAGTAATTACTCATTAGACGATAAAAGCTCGGTGTGTCAGAGACAGAAGGACGAGTCATGCCCTTGCTGAAAAAAGTACAGAAAAAAGTTGGCGCGGGACTTCGAATTTCTAAACCACCAGATTGCGTTTGCCCCGTGTAGAGATCGATTGCAATATCATCTCTATTATTTTCTACATAAGGAACACAATAAGAAATGATTTTACATTACAAAACGTGGCTGCGAATTTGTTTTTCTTTTTTGTGTCTTCACTTTCGGATGCAGTATAGACATTCTCTCCTGTCTTTTCTAGGAACGCCTCATTATACCGTCGGACGAACAAAATTTATTACGTTACGGTCTTAAATATTCGTCATTGTATGAATTTACCATTTAAGCAAATAACGCTAAAAGACCGTTTATAATTCAAAAACATTCCAATACCAGTAGTATTGAACATTGTAAAAGAAAAATTTTTCTATAGAATACATTGGTAAACTTCCTAGTTTGCTTCCTAGCGCAACACCTGATGGTAAGGTCAGCATCTCCCATGGGCAACCTCCGCAATAGCACTGCAGGTAACCTCAGGGTTAGAATGAGAATAATGAGAGGAAGTTTTAACGGGAGACGGGAACATCCAACTTCTGTCAACCGCTTTGCGTTTTTTTTCTTGCCAAGTTTTCACTCCAAACAAATATAGCACTACAATTATTTCATTCACAAGCTCTCGATGTAAATTTGCAGCGTGTGAAACAAAGAATCAACCTAGCACCATAGAATCAATTTAAAATAAATTTGCGTTAACTCAAGGACACTTCTGACCACATAGCTACACGCACCGAAGTATATCGGGCGAGCCATAGGCCCAAGCAAAGGCCGCTACAAAGACTGAACACAATTCGAATAAGGCGTCCATATGGTAATCATTAACTCTAGAATTACTACGGAAACTCACTCGATAATCACTCACTTTCAATTTAAATTTACAAATTTACGAATGATGATGATATATATCTCATCATCTATAAAAAGAAAATTAAAAACTTGTATAATTTTAAGCATGATACGTTGTGCAGTAAAAGCGGCATTTATAATCTTCCTTTTTTGTTATTGGTAATAAGTTTTTATAAATGTAATTACTTTCTTGTTTGTCTCATTGCTTTAATCGGTTTTAAGCCTTATCACAGATGAGCTAGAAACCTAAAACTGTATATATATTAATACTAATACACAATTAAACGTGACCATTTTTAATATAGCTGTTTAAAATGTCCTAAAACCTATGAAATGTTTTCTCTTACCCCTATATAGATTTAGATACGCATCTAGATTGTGATTTTTCATAGATATGAATACTTCTAAGACTAAAAATGTAAATTTAAATAACACCAATGATTTGCGAAAATATTAAGTGTGAGACAAAGTTAAATATTTTTCAAATACCATCAACGCTTCTGCAATGCCGACTGTTACAGCGGTCTACGGGTGCATTGAATCGCTTTCCATCAGTCGACCGCATAAAGAGATAAATAGATATATTATCGATAATTAATCATAAAATATACCGGGCGGTCTTATCGTTAATAGCAATTTCTTTCATACAACCGGAAGACTGCTCGTTTGTCTGTCTATACCATGAAAAAAAAAACTATTAATTTATACTTAATAAAACTCTTCCATGTTTAAGTTTCTAACGGATCCGGAAGTGGACTTATAAAAAGACTTGTCTAGGTTATTTAAGGAGATCCGTTCGCCCGCCGTACCTGTGTCAGCCAGTGGTGAACCAGCAACATTAGTTACACAATGTTAAGTCCAAAACGCATTCTGTATGCCGCGTGTGCGCATAAAACAACACGAGCGCATTAACATTCCCGGCCACAGCGCTGGTTCTCATAGCGCGCCGCACGCGTTTATGGCTGTCTCCGTGAATGCTTTCGTTTCATTCACTTTGTTACACCAAAGATCACCATATAATGAATAAAAACAAATCTAAACCCCTTAACGAACGAATGCCGCCATATTTGCGACATAAATATTTCAAAATATCGAATGCCGCCATTCTCGCGACATCATAAATATTCTAAATAATAGAATGCCATATAGGCTGCATGACGTGATATTTTAGTATAGTCGTGATTTATTTTAGTTAATAAATTGTCTACATTTCAATATTAATAATGTACCGTTTCTCGCTCTGAAAATAAAGCAATAAATATCTTAAAAATCTGACGTTATACTGGTTATTATTCTAGAAAAGTGCGCTCGGTTAAGGTATAAGATATATAAATAACAGCATGTTCGTACACGCTAATCTCTAAAACAGTCCAACCGATTTCAATGAAGTGTATGGTAAATAAATTTTAATTTCAGGAAGCTGTTTTTAGTTACACTAACTTCAGAATAGTTATTATTATATGTAAATTATGCAGCAACGGTAAATAACAGAATTTACAACATTTTCCTATTTTCTTAATATTTTTAAAAAAGAAGATTACCAATGTTTTGATATTACTAGAGTTCTTTTTAACAGTTCCAATAAAAACAACTGCTTGTGCTAGGAATATATACTTCAAATTAATAATCCAATGGTTGATTATTTAATTTCGCAAAAAAATTATAAAGTTTATAAACATCAAAGTGTGAAATTAAGTTTTATTAAAGCAATATAGGGGCATATTTAACACTATATACTTCAAAACAGTAACTATTCAACTTGACACTGGAATACCTTATTATCCCGAAAAAATAACTATAAATAAATATTCATACAAATAAAAATTTAAATATTCATAGAATAAAATTATAAATTGAAATAAAGTTTCACTTTAAGCAGCATATATACAGAAAACAAACATCGAAGACAATTCCCAGAACAAAGTTTTAAAACTATTAATTAGTGGACAAACAAAGTCAAGAATTATTGAAATGTCGGATGGGCTTAAACGACGAGAGGACAATGTCGATAATTGTAATGCCATTTGTTTTTTTTTGTCATCGTCACAGGCCTCGATAAATAAGAATATAATGCCTTTGACGTGTTACAGATGCACCTGCTTAGTAAAAACTGGCTGGTACTTAAATTACGGTCTATTTACATGGCATATCCTTTAAGTACGGTATAATTCGGTAATCTATTATAGTTTGCTTATATTCATATTTTGAAACGTTCGTAATATATATGTTGATGTAATATATAAATCAAATTTGAATGTCTGTCCGTTACTTCAAAACACCTGCACTACTTAAGCTTACATATATTTATTTGAAGAACGCTAAAGCAGTTAGTCTGGAATATTTTTTGAAACGACTAAACCAATTACGACAAAACTATAACATAAAATAATACATACTCCTACTATTGTACTATACGACTAAAACCTAAAAGGTTGTTACGCAATAAATAAATTTAAAAGTATAGGTATAAAATTGAAAGCTTGCAAAGTCTGGTCATAGCTCGTTAAAATTTAATATACATACGTTACTAAAACGTATTTTTAGTGTTTAAGGTTTGTTACCGAAGTTAAGATACAAGACCAGACGTGTGCCTATTGGAGAAGTTAATATGGTAAAATGTTTTGGTTGTAGAAATGTACCAGACTAGTCTCGATGTGACGTATATTAATCGGTACTTTTGAATAAAAACAGTCATTTTATAATTTTATACTAAATGAGTTTTTAATTTTTTTTCTAATTAAATTTCTACCAATGATGTTATTACTAGCTGGTCATTGGTTTATTTTTCAATGCGTATATGTCTAAAGTATTCATGAATCTATGACGTATACATATATACTTATGATGATGACAATTCAGCAAAGACTATTCAGCCATTTACTATTTATTACGTCCGTGTACAAGTAAAAATGTAAGTTTTTTTTTAATAACAAAGCAGGCAAACGAGCGTGCGGTTCACCAGTTGGTAAGCGATCATCGCCGCCCATAAAAATCCGCACCGCCGGAGGCGTCGCAGTTGTAGGTACAGTAGGTACCTACATTAGTTTTTATTGTCTGCGGGCTAGCCGTGGGTATGAATGTTAGCACCTACTTTAGAAGAACAAATAAAAATTTATAATCTGTGGGTGTAATCAAATTTGCTTTACAAATTGATTGAACACTGCTTAAACATACATAATTGTACCGCCTAGGCTTAACTTTTAAACCAAAAAATAATTCGTCATTTACTTAGCTTCAGAAAATATTTATTTAGTAAAAAGACTAATCGCAATTTCATCATATAAAATATCAGTTATTAGCCAATACAGTTAGTGGGAAGCAACACTAAAAATCGAATAATTCGGATATATTTCGCGTAGTTTTCCTAAGCTACATACTTTGCATAACCCGTCAAATATTAATTTAAATCAGTTACATATAAAAAAATATATTTGCTGAAATTAATGAACAAGGAATGATTTAGCGGGAACGTAATAAAGCTTTCAATAGGATATGTTACTACTTACAACGTAATTTCAATGTAAAAATTGTTTTTTGTAGTATATTTTTTAAGAGATAATTTAAATAAATTAATGCATTAAATTAATGCGTACGCTAAAGCAACATCAACTTAGCGGTAAATGAAAGCGAATATAATAAACATGCACAAATAATAACGTCCTATGTTTTTTGTTATTTAAATTGAATAATATGCGTAACTTGAAAATCAAAAGCGAATTAATCGGGATATTAACTCTTAAAGCAGAATTCCGAAGGGTAAAACTCGTTGATTAGTTTTGTTAATTTTGTAAACATGAATCTTTTTTATACTATTGCAACACTAATAGTTTATTGGTTATCCAAACCAGAAGTTTCGATTTGTTATTATGTTGTCACAAATATTATAAAGAAATTAAAAAAACACTTTTAAAAATTAAAAATGTGTAACATGTGAAATGTTACACAATGTAAATTTATAGAATATTCCTGTTAATTTATCTCGATTACACTTCATTTAATTTTATCAAACATTTTCAACGGTGACTAAGTTGTTTATTTCTAATAAATACAATAAGATATGTTAAGCTCATCCTCTTTGATGAGACTCATTTTTATGTTCTTAGCAACTGCAGTGGTCACAAATGAATGCAAAGTTCACCGTTCAAGCGGCGTGATCGGTTCATCGGATCCGATAACGTATTTAATTACATTATAAATTACCCGACACACTTCCCGAGCATGATAACACACGCCGACGGCGCCGTATGCATGTAAACTACATAAAGTGACGGATATGTTGAGATGTATCCAAGATCCCGCACTAAATGACTAACAATAAACCATTAGAAACATAACCATTTTCCCACCGAATTAATAACCGTATTGCAGTATGGTCAAATCGCGGGCCGGTGACCCCTAAAACGCTGATGGGCCATAATTAATCGGTTGGCACATACCTAAACACGACGAGCATGGCGCTGTCCACGCGCCCCAAACTCCAAAAAACACGTTCAAATCGCACTACGTTTAACACAACACGCACGTTACATTCTTGTTATCACACACTGTTGTCGCTTGTTGCACTCGCGATGCACGTTATGTGGTACACTCATTATTTTGTTTATCGCCGGCAGTTTGATCGGGAACTGGCAGCGATCATATAACTAACCACAACCGGCCGAGCGCCGCGAGTCTACTGCAAACAACAATGGTGCGACGCGCGCGAGAACGAACTGACACTCACACCAGCTTATGTCTCTCTCACACAGAGGTAGCGTTCGTGCACCGACATGCGCATATAAAAAACCAACGATCGGTATGCAGACGTTCGGTTTGAGCAGGTCCTCGGCTTGACGCTGTTTTCGTCTGCGGTTCGGGGTAACCAGACACACGATTCTAAAAAAACATAATATATTTATTATCTAAAACTTCATTTTATACTTAAGTGTAGGACGTTCAAGTTTTTACGAAATAAAATGGTACCCTTAAAAATGTTGTAACTTATAAATGATTTCTTTTTCATTTCTCATATATGGCCTTACGGTTTCTCTATAATGCTAAAAACGGACACTATCTCACCTCTCTTTTCCAAGGTCGATTGATGGGACTTCCTGATTCGGAATAAAATACTTTTAGGCTATATATACATCCTGATGCGGGAATCGAATCCGCGATCATGGACCTTGAAAACGATTACGATTTAGCCATTTATTACAAACTTACTAAAAACTTATTAAAAACTATATGAATAAAAACCAGGCTATTTCATATTTTAAAATAAAATCTTTACTATATAACTGACATGATGAAAGAAGAAGGAAGAAAAAAAAAGACATGAAAAGTTTTCAAATTATAAATTTTAAACTTTCCAGGTATCCGTCTACTGTATATACATTGATTAATACCAATCATAGCTCTATGTCTAACAATAAAAATGTTTTTTGACTTAATTAAAATGAGATGTAATACGAACAGTAACGTACCTTCCAAAACACGAAAACTGCTTTATATAATTCGTCCTAAATTGCAATGTATCCAGACTTTGGCCTGCTTAACTTAGTTTCTTGTTTCCGAATACGCACAAACTTGATCAACGAGCGCCTAAATTTAGGGTAAATTCTTTTTCATGGCAATATTAAAAACAAAAGAACGGCAGTCAGCGAACCTTGAGTGGGCAGGCGATACGATTCGAGCCTGCGCCCGAGTCAGCGCGCCATGTTGCCAGCGGTGAGACGGAGATGTCGCGCTACAGTCATTGCTCCGTCTCAGTCGCTCGCTTGTTAGCGTTATTGCGTGCCGTAACTATACTCGTCAGCGACTGTACCACACACCCACACGCACATATTGTTATCTTACACAAAATTTATAACGAGCAGGTCGGATTTGGTCTCAGCCGCGGACGCTCCTAAATACTTTGCGGAAGGATTTCTTTTTCTCAAATCTTACGCCTTTTGCTCGAGTTTCGGGCGATATTAAATTATAATAGTAGTTGATACATAGTTCGTTTTGTTGATCTCAGTTCACTTTTTAGAAAAAACCATATCCGCCTTAAATTTTGCTTATTATTAAATTACAAATTATACCTAAACATTATTAAATGTCTTTAAATATCATTAATAATATGTTTATCTTGTTTATTTTCACAGTATACATACACATAAGTAAGTAATACATCCAATTGATAAATTGTTGGAAATTTACAAGGACACGAATTTATTAAGAGTCAATTTATTTTCTATATTATTTAAATTATATTTTTTTTTGTTAATTAACAATTTAATTTATTATTTATTAAATAATTTAAAAGGCTAAAATACATGTTGGTCGTAAGTATATTTTGAATATACGTTTTTTATCATTTTAACATCAACAAATTATATAATTTTTAATTATTTCTACGATCCTAAAAGTAAAGTAACAACTATAGTTTTTCAGTTTAGCAAACAATGATTTTGAGCTAAGGATAAGATTTTAAAATATTTTACAAGAATTATTTGTTATCGTATGTTGGCTTCTTATGTTTCCTTGCGCAAATAATATTATCAATCATAAAATAATATTATCTTATTATATCACAATACTATAACTACGTATTAATTTGTTGATAAAATAGCTATGCCAATAGTTTAAGATTACGTCTATATTTCAGGTAATTATATACCTAATTATTATAATACTTAACTGGTATAATCCAACATTAGGTAGGTGTTATCGAATATTAAGTCAGTTCAAGGTATCTTGAGGAAGATTAAAACTTAGTCAACAGTTATAAGTAAGAATGTTATCCACTTTTATTTTTAAATTCTTACTGTTAGTTCAATCATTAATAAAATATTTTTTATACATCCACTCAAGTTGAAATAAATTTCTCACAGTTATTTCAAATATTAATTAAATTTAGTTTTATAGACAAAATTTAAACTAAAGACGTAATTTTAACATTGAACCATGATCACTCGAGGTATGGAGTCATCGAGATTGACTTCATTTTATACCTAGATCTAATCCAGACCATAAAATGTGCCATACTAGACAAAGTCAGATCAGAGTACCAAAACAAGAAATTGACTGACAACCAAACCGATCCAAAAAAAACTTTGGAGTATACTAAGGATATATAGTATTTATGACCCCTACACACACAAAAAATCCCACTAAGTTACTTAACAATTCATCAACCCCTGAAGAATCCTTAAATAAATGCAAAACCTATTTTACCATACTAGGAGGTTAATCGGATTCTTTCAAAAACATCAGAAATGTCATTAACACAAAAATATAAACCACTTAAGAAACTACCACATTGCGTATTTCTTACATCAATGGACGAGCTAGAAATAAACACCATATTATCAAGGTTTTAAAATAATAGGACACGAAGCCCCGACGGATGTAATGTTAGGCTTTAAAAAAAAATTAAAAATACAATTATAAAACCCCTAAAACACATCATTTTACTATTTGGATAAACCTAAGGAATATTCCTGGATTGCTGGAAAACCGCCGCAGTCCCATACACAAAAGCGGTCCTCATGATATATCCAAAAATTACCATCCTATCGCCTTACTAAGCATTTTATCAAAAATCATAGAAAAAATAGCAAACGCTAGTAGATTTCCTCGAAACAAAGTGATTTCTGATAAGCAATTTGATTTTCGCAAAGGCAGATCAACAGATGACGCGACTTCCTAACTAACCAACAGTATGTCATCGCATATAAAAAATGACGAACACTGCTCACTTGTGTTTCACTTTTAGATGTATGTAGAGCCACCCCAAAAGAAAAATTTTAGTCAAGAATGACATAATATTTGTCTGTAGCATGAATGGGCCGGCTCGCACAGGGAAGTACCACACACCCGCAGAAATCCTGCGTCTGAGTGGTAGTTTATCTACCGGCTTCGTAGATAAGCGGTTCCGGAGGCCCAACACTCTCCCCACTCCCTCTGCCTTACCCCTCCCATTCCCACTCCTAATATAATGACACTTTCCTTAAAGGTCAGCAAAGCTTCGGCACTGCCTTTGGCGCTGCGGCGGTATTGATCTTTGCGATATTATATACGTATATATATGCGGATTATTGCGGATATGGGCGGTGTTGATCGCTTACCATCAGGTGACACGCCTACTCGTTTGCCTTTCTATCTCATAAAAAAAGAAACAAAAGCTTTCGGCGTACGAGGAATAGCAGCACTAGGATGGTTCCAGCGCTATCTATCCAATAGGAGACTATTCGTCAAAGGACGAATTGTTGTCGTTACCAAGTAGTACAGTGAATATTGAATACAAAGTGTCTCAGGGAAGCACCACCAGCGCAACACTCTTCACACTTTACATAAAGAACATACTGAATCCTCCACTAACAAACGGCTATATAATATCTTACGCTGGCGACACAGCAATACTCTCCCCGAGACATCTTGGGAACAAGTTTACTATTGCGGAAAGGACTATTAGCAGTTGCCGATGTCATTAACAAAAAATTTTTAACTTTGTACCCAAAAAATTAATTAAAATCATAAATTTTTTCAAAACGCAAAACTCAAAACCACCTGTATACCTGTTCTTGAAATTTCGACAAAATGTAGTTGTGAAATAATCGAATGTACACGGATAATAAAATATCATTAAATAAATTCTTCTTCTAAGAGTGCCTCTCCGACTTGCAAAACCAACTCAGCACAACTTTCCCTCCTTCGAGAGATGCAGCAGTTCTGGAGCACTCGCTATCCCGGTTCACTACCTGATATTACGTAGCCAAGACTTTTTTTTTCGACTAACTTGTTCTTTACCCGCAGTTTTTCCCATCATGATCAGGTGCAGCAATTTGTACCTGTCATATCCTATGATATGAGATGATTTCTACCTTTGACGGTCTGCAAAAGTTCACGTTTTTGCTTGATTTGTCAGAGATCCTCGTCATTGGCCATCCTTTGGAATAAATATAGTCGAAAATGTATCATTTAAAACTTATATACATATTTTATCAGACCGTGTCCGCAAATTCATTTATATCACAAAAAAATTAGAGACTGTGCACTTTATGAGATAATTCGTTCTGTATACCTAGCTCTGTGTCAATCTATCCTCCAATACTGCATATTTACATGAGGTGGGAATGACAAAACAGCTCTGATTGAATTAGAAAGAGCCTAAAGAGCTGTATTGAAAGTAATTTTAAAAAAAGCTTAGCGCTAGCCAACTACTAGCAACCCCTAATCCTAAAAGCTACATTTCTTTTTCACAAAACCCTTAACTATAGACCAGATTACCAACTGTTAGTGTCCAAACACAACTTAAGAATCTCCGTCCCTAGAGCCAGCTCCATACTTGCTAGAAGATGCCCACAACTTCTTCACCCATACATACATTTTACGAATGCAGGACAAAGTAACAAAGTGGCTACTTCCCCTCTCCCACAAAAAACGAAGATCATACACACGTAAAAGTGACAGCGTTATTGTACGTTATTCCTCTTTGTTAGTCTTTCATAATTTTAATTATTATCTATGTCTGTCTCTGTCACTCATTTTTTCCTTCTTCCCCTATTATTCACATCCTTACCTTAACCCCCTCTTAGTATGGTATTTAATATTAATGGTCGGTTGGTAGTCGCTTACCATCAGGTCCCTCCACCACAGGACCATTGACTCCGTGGGTGGAGGGCCCCGCCACTGAGCCAGTCAGTCGTCATAAATTGATTAAGTCGTACATAATAAACTATTTACGTACTTATTTGTCACCATTATCCAATCATTGTTAAGTTATTGTGATAATGAACGCGTCCACAAGTCACAGGACATCTTATACAGCTATTGCCATCTAGCGGCACTTAATGTAAATTACTTCAAAATTACCTATTGAACCGAATTTCTAAGTTGTTTTTATATTGTTTTCAAAAGTCCTTTAAAAAAATACGAGATACTACGGGGGTTGTAACATACCAGAAAGAAAAATATTTTTTATAATTAATATTTAAGAATATTTTTTTTATATTGGAACCTTCAAACAACAAAACAAGCCTATACATACCTAAAAGGCCGGCAATGCCTTTGCGACATAAATAAAAAAATTATACTATTACACAGTTGTTGTGTAGTTTATTAGTGCATAGAATACGGCCGCTCTATTTCTTCCTAATTGGTTCTATTCTTATGTAGACGCTACTACCCATTTACTGGTATTTCTTTGACCGCCTGCTACAACACCCAAGGGAAAAATTTTTTTCACAACCCATTTGTATATATATCCCACTGCTAAGCGCAAGGCCTCCCAATTTCTGGAAAGTGAATTGACGGAATACTAATTTGAGAATAAATAGAAAGAAAGAAAGAAACACTTTATTCTATAACCCTCAAAGCAATATAGGTACAGTAAACAAAGAACATACATATAAAATAAAAAAATATGATTAGGATTGGCTATGTATATTATATAAAAGAAAAACACAAAAATTAAAATGAATAAAGTAAATAATAATAATAAAAAAACAAAAATACAAATCATAATAATAGTAGACTTGCAGACAACCATGTTACCTATACTGCAGTATGGATTACGAAAAGGTCGTCGAGAATACTCAGCAAAGAGCCGCGGCGAGCCACATCGCTGATTTTCAATGCAGCGTAATTGTTTCCAAGCAGGTAGTGCACGGATAAAATTTTACAATTTATATATATTATAAATATATTATGTAATTATAAAAATTATATTAAGAAACTATTTCATATTAATATACATAGAGCCAGGCTGCAGACGAATACTTTATCAAGAATGGCATAATATTTGTCTGTAGCATGAATGGGCCGGCTCGCCCGGGGAAGTACCACAATCCCGCAGAAAACCAGCGTCTAAGTGGTAGCTTAGCTACCGCGCTTCGTACGAGCGGCAGAGTTCTGGAGGCCCAACACCCTGCCCTCTCTCTCCACCCCATCCCATTCCCTCTCCCCTAATGACACATTCCTTAAAGGTCGGCAACGCTTCCGCACTGCCTATGTCGCTGCGGATGTCTATGGGCGGCGGTGATTGTTTTCCAAAAAAAAGAACATATATTATATATAACCTTATATCTTTAGCAATACACATATATTCCAATGCGAGAAATAAACATGCGACTATTGACTCGAAAAGCAACAATTTTGGCCAATGAGCCAATAATGTCGCTATTATCGTATTTTGTAAACTTCTTTTATTTAAAAAAACATTGACAACAAAGAAAATACCACTTGTCTCATAATTTTTTATTGGCAAGTTTAGGCCTAAAATACGTGCAAATATTACGATATGAAAACATGTATAAGATATGCAGGAAATTCATTCGATTCCACGCCCAACGAACTTCGCGTAGGTGAATGAGTGCGTGAATGAATATTTAATAAAGATAAGGACAGTTTGTTTGTTGCAAAATTAGATAGATAACGATATCTGTGAACGAGTTAGGGTCCCCATAAAATATAACATGAATACGGGATACAGGTTATGAGTTCACATAGTAGATACCACTCTTGATGTCGTTTTGTTTTGTGTTGTAATTTGAAAGAAAACAACAAATATTTTCATATAACTAAAATTCTTATTCACCGTTTTTACTTAGCTAATAATGTTTGTTCTAGGAAATGGTTTACTTCCATAGTTCAATGGGAGATATGATATCACAACGTCAATCAACCTCATACTTAGAAACTGAGCTATTGTTGCTTCTATGAATAATTGATTTTAGCGATGGTGTGTATGTTATGGTGACATTTTAGTGAGAAATATGGTCGTGTTGTGAACAGTTTTGGTTCCAAAATCCTCAATCAATATAAACGTGTCAATTTAATGCTTACCGTTGTGCTGAGGGTACGACAGTATGCGAGGTGTTGCCGTAATCCTCACGTTGTACTGGTGGATTGGAAATTGCCAAATGATGATGATGTTGATTCATGTCGATGATATTTAAATAACTTAGAAATTTCTTACGTTTAAACAGTAAAAAGTGATATTTTTATGTATGTGACTATATATGTTAAGATATTTCTATATAAGATATATTTCTTTATATCAAAAATTGTACATGACGAATAAATGAATAACAGTATAACATATAGTAACAGTATCAATAATTTTAATTCCTGCCGAGAAAGAAATTTGTCCCACTTTTATATATTTCGTGGCGACTCTAGTAATTATTGACGCGAGTTGGTACCGCGTGGGTAGCTTTGTTCTTTACCTACTTTTGTGCCTTAGTTACCTACATTGTTATATCCGTGGGTAGATGGACCTACATATTTTTTTGTGTTTTTGTGAAATATTCAAAAACAATTAAAGAAAACTTATAAGAAGTTGAAATAACATCATATATATATATATATATATATATATATATATATATATATATATATATATATATATATATATATATATATATATATATATATATATATATATATATATATATATATATATATTCAAATTTAAATGTATTTAAAAGAAAAAAATTAGTTTTTGTGTGTACAAATACTACATTCGAAATCTTCTACGATGGTATTGGAAAAAAGAGTGTTTTCTGTATTGACATACACACATAAGTCTCCTAATTATGTAAAAAAAATACATTATACTTCTTTCCACGGCCCAAATTTATAGGTTAATTATGTTATACATATCGTCACGCCTGTTTGCCGTAGGGGTAGACAGATTCCACACACTACAGATCTCCATCTACTACGATCTTGGCATACTTTCCTTGCTTCCTCCACACTTATTATTCTCCTCATGCAAGTCCGCCAGTTAAGGGTACTCTTGACCTGGCCTTTCATAAAATTTAAATTATCTTATATAACAAAATATATAACGAGAGAGTCAATTTATACGGATATTAAAATAGCTCCTTGTTGACAAATGTTTCTATATAGTTTTTTTTTCAATATTAGCTCATCATAAGTTGTTTAGTTTCATCGGAGACTTCTCGACGAAATACTGGACGCACTGTGTAATGTTTCATGGACGGACCCAACAAATATGTGTAACATTTGATTACATATGAATTTAATAAACAAATAAATGAAGTTGGTTTGAAAACGTAACGCGTATTTCACAAATATAATATAAAACACAAAAAAATATGAAAGGATTCTCCGGTTCAGTAATTTTGTGACTGAGACAAGCCACATCACTGATTTTTAGCTCTAGCCACTGTCGAATAAAAGATGGCGGACAATACATCCTGTGCAGGTGATTTCCAAATGTCTCCATAATGAATAATATATCTTTAATATATAATATCTTTATTTTTAAAATGTTTACATATGTTGCAGGACACTAGATCCCACACTAGGACTCTCTGTGTTGTGTGAAACTACGCTCTTCCCTTCGTAAATAATACATAAGTGTTATAACATAAATATCAAAACAGAAGACAAAGAAAAAAATTAGATTAAACACTATTGATAATAAAAAATGGATTAAGTAAGATTATAAATTATTAAAGATGTGATCTGTATGTGTGCAGATGTTTGTTTTTGTGTGTATGTGTATGTTTGTAAGGATTCTGTGCTATGCTTTAACTTATCGTTTCAAAAAACAGCCTCTTCGTGTACTTTTCATCCAAATGCAGAATAAGTTGCAAGATTATGAAATTATCTTATCGTGCGTTTAGTATTAAAAAAAAACAAATAATGGGATATAATTTGTGTTTAGAATATCATTGATTCACAACTACAACCAAAACAGGTACGTTAATGGCAGAACACGGTTCCAACCGATTTACCATGACGAATCGTATTTCACGCGGCCAAAATTGCCTACACGCTGCCTATTCATTTGCAGGTTATACACCTGACAATGATTATTGCCAGAATTGTTTAAAGGTTACTTAATAATAACAGCTGTAAAGAACAAATTAAAATCCATAGGGTGCCAATATCATAATCGGCTTGTTTCGATTATGTATTATGAAAGTTGAAGGGATACGAATAGGGTTGCCAACTTTGCATACATACATATCATTACGAACACAATACGTACAACTAGAAAGTAGAAAACTACAAGGGATATAAATAACTTTTAAGAAAAAAAAAAGAAATATGGGTTTTATTTTTTTATTTTAATTATTTCGTCTAAATGGTGACCGCAACGTCTGTAGTAGTATTATGTGCCACTCGCTGAAGTAATGACGTCGGGATGCCGTTAAAGACGCGGACGATATTTTCTTTAAGTGCTGAAATGGTCGTCGGGTTTGTTTCACAGACTTTACTTTTGAGGGGTTTGGATTTTTTTCTTAGGGGGTATCCCTAAGAAAAAAGTGCCAAAGGGATGAGATCCGTTGCCCTGTGTGGCTAGAGGATATCGCAGAAACGGCATATTAATTTGTTAGGAAAAAAAGATTCGTGCTTTCTTCCCTAACAAATTAATATATATTAAAAAATTAAAAGAGTGGTTGTTTATTCACTTCAGGCAATCCGTTTGAGTTTTTACTATATTTGTTTCCTAAATATAAAAACATACGTTAAATTTAATCTTGTATTGAATTGATTGCTTATCTTTATATAACATATCTAATTCCATTTATTTTTGAGCGAGAATGTTGGTTGCCATCTATTGATTAAATTTGAAAACATTAAAGTAGACATTATTGCAATGTTATACAGCACCATCTGTTGTGATATTGATAAATCAATAGTGATAATTGTTACGAATAATGTTGATAGATGGTACTGAGCGATTTAATAGTTGTATAAATCTACAATAATAATTTATTGTTATTTAATGACAAAATACGTTTGTAAATTTTTTTAATTAAATATTGCAAATAAAATTTACGCGTAAGCATTTCACAAATCTCTATACATGGAATCATTTTCGTTCCTCTAATTAATCACAGATGGCGCTAAAATAAATATTTAAAGCAGTAAATTTTTATAAAAATTATACCATTATTTCATAAAAAATGATCTACTAGCGGTTTATTTAAATTTAATGTTTATATATTTTCATCATGTACGTTTCTATCATATTTTTTGTAGGATCGGTTATGGGAAAAATGTACACACTATTAAGTTAAATTTAAACTTAATGTAGCTTTTTTTGAGTTTGAAATTACATATTTATTAGTACTATTAAAACACGGTTTCGACAACTGTCCAATGCTGGATATTGTCTTCATTTAAAATTGGGTGTTGTCATCATCCCTATGCTTGGCGGGCAGATTGGGGATCACAGACTGGTTTTTTTATATACATACATGCTAGTGTTTATTACTATATGATCCCGTGGTTGCCTCTATGTTTTTTTTATGGAATAGGAGGACAAACGAGGAAGCGCGTCACCTGATGGAAAGCGATCAACCCCGCCCTTAGACATCCGTGACACCGCAGATGTTACTGGGTTTTTGTTTATTATTTCACTTCCATTATAGAGAAGTTCTTGTTTATTACATTTTAAAAAAGTTTTAACTTTACATACGTTATTTTTACGTTGTTCACTTATCCGTAACGTTTATTGGTACAATATACATGAGGCAACAAGAAAAGTTACATTCCCACATTTGGATGAATGGCGATCCAGTACGATGCGTTTTATTCGAAACTTCATTCCACGCACCACCACGCTATTGAACCAGATACCTTCAGCAGTATTTCCGAACTAATACGACATTGGAACTTTCAAAAAACAAGCCTTTTGATCGCCACGCTTTTCGAACTTTTTCAAACATTTTTATTGATATATCTAGTGCTTCAGATTTAAAGACACCAATGAGACTTTAAATCAATAAACAACTATTAATGGAGTCAGGCGTTACTTTGCGGAAATCCATCACTATGTGGACAGTCAAAAGTTTTACTTAGCTAATATCCGCGACAAGCAAAACAATCGGCCATCAATTCTCCACCCACCAACCACTATACACAACATCAAACACACATTACCACTTTTCCATCTTGTAAACGACACGTGTTTCGCCCCAACACGATGCATCTTTAGGTATAGTAGACTCTACGGAAGACTTTTCGGTTGTCTTACGTAGAGTCTACTATTTGTTGGTGGTTGGTGGGTGGAGAATTAATGGCCGATTTTCGGTAAGTTTTTGGTTTAAGTTCCAAATAAATCCACTTCATCCAGCACAAAAAACGCATATTATTAATTTTTTGTTATTGTTTTGCTTGTCGCGAATCTTAGCTAAGTAAAACTTTTGACTGTCCACACAATAAACAATTGTTAATCAGATATTGTGAAATTTAATAATGTCACCGTTCTATTATTTAGCTTCTAAACAATTACACCACGAAATAAATGAGTGCATTGAATCAAATCGTAGCGTACAATATTATGGATTAGCCTTGAGTGCTTCGACGAAATAATTATAAAATTACATTTAAATATGTAATGCTTAAGGTGAACGGCATTAATTTTATTATTTTTATGTCGACCAATAATCACTGCCAATGAGTGTGTGTGAATTGATACACACTTAATTCAAACGTAAGAAAGAAAACTATTATGCTTATGTTATAGCCATTGTAAGCGTTTTCACGAAATGCTGAGTACTCATAATGAATTTTCATTATGGCATGGTCATCATTCCTTTTTTTATGGTATAGGAAGGCAAACGATCAAGCATGTCATCCGATGGAAAGCAATCAACGCCGCTCGTAGACATGCGCAGCGCCATAGGCAATGCCGAAGCGTTGCCGACCTTCAAGGTAAGTGTCATAATGGGAGTCGGAGTGGGAGGGGGGAGGGTGTTGGGCCTCCGGAACTCAGCGGCTCATCGTACGAAGCGCGGTAGCTAAGCTACCAATCAGACGCCGGTCTGGGGAAGTGTGGTACTTCCCCGGGCGAGCCGATCCATTTATGCTACAGACAAATATTATGCCATTCTTGACAAAGTATTCGTCTGCAGCGTGCAGCGTTTAATTTATTAAATTCCACATTCATATTATATATGTACATAACTATGTAGTATGATAATTCGTAGTACAAATAGATTCTTTATTTTTTTATTTTGCGGATAACAAGGTACTCAAATTCAAAATATTCCGGACTACTTATAATCCGACAAAGTATATAATTATATAAGCGGGTCCACAGTAATATAATTATCCTTATACGGGATTTACACTTAGCTTACACTTCGCCACCGTACCATTTGGGTCATCACAGTGAGCTGAAACAAACCATGGTTATGGATAATCGTGAAATATGACTACATCGACTACATTATGGAATTGGTTGAGCTGGGCAAGATTTAAGAAGCTTCGTCGTCTTTTCGTCCATAACTCAAGGGCTTGAAGATGTAAGTTTTCGACCAGTGCATCTTGCCTGTTCTCTCTTGCGCACGTAGCGGTGTACCTTGGGTAAGACCTGTCTCCAGTAGTGGACTGGCATAGTTTTGAATCTTGATGATAAATATTTTCCACGGTACCTTTATATTTTTTCCTTTATTTTCAATATATGTAAATTTATACAAACAATATCAAGGCCGTGCCAAGAAAATCTCGCAGACTTTATCTGGGCGTCAGCAAGCCGTTTCAAAATTAATGATCTATTTATGTTATATTTATACGTAAGCGGTAAGTTCCACACAATATTAAGGCAATTATTTCGCATTATTCGAATTATAAATTACCTATGTACCTGGGGCGCCCCACAAGACTTTGTCTAGTTGGGCGATTGGCATATGCTATCTTGACTTCTTTTTTGGATATAGGAAGTCAAATGAGCAAGCGTTTTGACTCATGGAAAGCTATCACGCCGCTTCTAGACATCTGCGACATCAGAGGCGTCGCAAAAGCGTTGCCTTTGAAATATATGTTGTTGTCTTCATGGAAATTGTACACAGCGAGTCTTGACACTACCGTAGAAATCTATCCACGCTGTAAATACGACCGAGTTCGAAAGTAAGGTGACGATGCCGTAAGCCGCGCGCAACATTCGGCTAACTTTGAAAGCTTATTTCCACTGCCCCTTCACTATGCTGTAAGTAAAAGTTATACATTTACTAATCCTGCCTTTTTATAGACGTTATGATTGGTATGACCAATTGGCTCAGTAGCGGGGCCCTCCACCCACGGGGTCAATGGTCGCAGGTTCGATCCCCGCATCGAAATAAATACATGTATGGACTACAAATATTTATTTCGAGGTTGGTAATCCAATCCGCATTGGACAAGCGTGGTGGATTAATGTATATCGGTTATCTTACTCATTTAATACGCTACAATGACCCAAAGTGTTTCTTGACCTCTGAAACGAGTATAGACTACTCATTGACCCCGGGCTTGTGAGGTTTTGCGCTAGTTAGTTGAAGCTCTTTTAAATCGACGATCACCGAATCTCTCCACCGATACCTGGGGCGATCGACGGGATATTGACCGGACGGTACTTCCGTGTAACCCTTTTAATGTATGTAATCAAAGTTATATAAATTATTGTTCATTATTAACTAAATTGAATTATTCCTTATCATTAATTGACGATGAATTAGCTCAGTGGCGGGGCGCTCCGCCTACGGAGTTAATGGTTGCAGGTTCGGTCCCCGCATCGGAATAAATATATGTATGTATTATACAAATATTTATCCCGAGTCTGGTAACCCCGCCAATCCGCATTGCATGAGCATCGTGGGTGAAAGTCCGTTCCTCCAGTAATGGAGAGGCCCGTGCTCAGCAGTGGGACATATAAGGGCTGTTAAAATATATTAAATTAAATAATTATTTGTGTCTTTAATTAATCTTTATATGTATTTAGTTTTCATTTTCGTTGTTAAGTTAAAATATATAATATACTCTTACTGTAAGTTGAATATTTGTCTAAGAAAATGCACAATTTTAGCCATAAATTAGCTAAAATAGAACGCACCCAATGTCACAGTTTAGTGCTGGATTGACCCCTTTAGAGAGATATTTCTTTATTTTCAATATATTGGCGAATGGATAAGATCATACAATTATTTTTGTTACTACTATTTGGTATTATGGTATTTTTTTCTCATAGTTGCCTCGTTAAACAGTTATGGGAAGGAGTGACATGGTCCTATTTTCGTAACTATGTAAAATATATTGTTCAATTACCAAAAAGTTGTTCACCTCTGCCGTGTGTATGGAGGTGAGAGAGTGACGTCCAGTCATAGCCGAGTCTCAGTCGAGTGTCGGCTGCGAAGCAATACGAACGACTTTCCCTCCCTACGAGCCACACTACGGTGACCGACTCGCTGCATACGCCCGCGTCTACGAAATGCTGGAAAATTACATTCACATGTTCTCCTGTTAATCGTATTTAGAAAAAAAAATAGTGCTTGTGTTGTGAAAAAATATATATACACTTTTCCAAACAGTACAATTGTGATATAGTGTACAAAGATATGCTTCAGCCCAGATTATGTGCGTGTGAAAAAATGGGAGTTTCAAAGTACTATCCCGTGAGGAGTTTCAGCATTTGGACTTTTGTGTGCGCCGTGATCCTTCTGAGCACAACTTTAGTGTCATGTCAAGGTGAGATTGTTCCGCCATTTAATAAATCACGATCTGAAATATCCCTAGGATAAGTTACGTGTATGAATCGGAATTTAAAACTCTTTCAGCTATTTTTTTCTATATATTTTTAGAAAGAGCGAATTTACAAATCGGACATATTCAAAACGGTTATCAGTATCTCGTCATACTTCATCTAAATAAGAAAGGAATATTTTTAAAAAAAAAATTAGCAATGACAGTTTGTTTAAAATTTGCCAATCCAAAAAAGGATCAAATTACTATATTTGAACAATTATCAGACCATTATAAATTTCAATGTTTTACTATTATTCTTTACTAGTTTCGAACTAAGACCGTACGATAGTATGCGAAGCTTTCGTTGCAAAAGATTTCAACGCGCGCGATTAGGTATTATAAATGCCAAGCTAACATAAGTCCTTTCCAGAGCATTCCACGAACGTTTGTTGATACAATTTAATATTTAAAATATTATACCTCATTAATATTAACTTATTGTAATTTCAAATCAGTTGCATTATGTATTTTTCTTCTTATGAAGTTTGATTTAAAAGTTAAGAGAGTCTTAAATTAATACGAAATATTTATTGTATTTAAGATATTACGGAAGGACTATGAAAGGATGTTTTTTAAGGAAAACTTCAACATTTTTAAGTAGCAGTTGGAAAAGATAGGCTGACGAGCTGAGCCACACATTAGTTTAGTTAAAATGGTAACAAAAATTGTACAACAATAACACTAAAAAACCGTTGCTAATCTTTTAATTTTTTTTTGATATCACTAGAAGTTAATAAAAGAAAATATGTTTCACGCCAATTGTTCAATAGTAGAACAGTCCTTTTATTGTAAGTTCTGCTTACGATAAAAGGTCTATTCTACTGTAAATACTCAGCTCAACTGAGCTATTGCTAATCTAATTTTAGCAAGTTATTTTTCAAAACTAATACAAAATACATACTTATATAATTTTAAATTTCAGTATACTTAGGATTTAAGTCACAGTGAAAACAAAAATTTAAACCGAATCATAATACTATTTAAATGAGTTTCAGAATTGTTTAAGATGATTTGTAATAATGTCAAGGTTTTGCGTTATCGTGAATGCTTGCATCATACGGGCAATGCGTGATATTTTTATAATTATTTAATAACAATATAATTTCATTCCTATCATCTGGATGGGTGGCAGTCTACAATGAGATTTTCTCATAATTGTTGTTCACGGAGCACCACTCCATGGAACCAGCTACCTTCAGCGGTACTTTTAAACCAATACGTCATTGGAACCTTTAGAAAACAAGTACTGTTATCACAAAGGCTGGCGATGTATTTACAATTCCTAGGGTAATATAGATGTCTATAGGCGGTGTTTATTGCCTGCCATCAGGCGAAACGCTTGCTCGTTTGCCTTCCTTTCCCATAAAAAAAGGTGTCTATTGGAGGCGTTGATTGATTTTCATCAGGTATCGCTTTCTGGTTAGACTTGATATAAAGCCTTCAATGTTGAGTTTAGAAAGCAACACGTCAAATGAAGAGCAATAAACCAAATGTAGTAACTTTATTTCGAAGTAAGAGATATTGCGTTTCGTCTATGGTCACGAATTCAATTAAGAACGGTCTTAAATGTACGTAAAATCCAAAACATTATGTTGATTTTAGAATGATTGATAACTTTTATAAACTCTTCATCAGAGGATAATACGCAGGCCCTACTTCTTTACCCTCATTGACATACATGCATACATACATACAACCGCGCCTGTTTCCCGTAGTGGTAGGCAGAGACCACAGACCTCCATCTGCTACGATCCTGGAACACTTTCTTTGCCTCATACACACTCATCACTCTCTTCATACAAGCTTCATGAGAAGTTCAGCGATTTGGTTATGGTATGTGCTACTTGGTCGTTCCCTACCGACCCTGCATCCACATCCGCACCGTAAATTACTTTTACCAGTCCACTTTCATCCGTCCTCTCTAAATGCCCAAACTATTTAAGTATCCCTTACTTCGAAAAACATTTTACATTCATGGCTCACACTAGGAATTATTACACTGACAATCAATAAGACACGGTTAAAACATCTATAGACCATACATATACTTATTTTGATTCGGAAATCGAACTCGCGACGCTACGCTCAGAAAGCGAACTTGTTTGCACTGCATCATTAAGATTGTCATTTATCCCAGGTCAGTATTCTGCTGGATTTTTTATTGCAAAGTTTAATTAAAAGGTAAACTCTTCTGCTGGGCAAACATGGTTTACGTCAATAATTCATAGTTTTGAAAACACATACTAATAATATGTTATATAGATGGCAACAATAAGCAGCTTTTATATGTCGACGTCAAAAAATTTATTTGCGGTAAATAGAAAATGACGTGTTTTGGTTTATACACCATTTGAATCGAAAAAAAACTGCTTCGAATAGTCTCGGTCGTTTATTTAAATTTTTTGATTCTTTTAAAAAACGACCGAGATCATTCGATGCAGTTTGTTTTATTCAAATGGCGTATAAAACCAAAATACGTCATTTTCTATTTACAGCAAATACGTTTTCTGCTGTTGATATATGAATGTACATATAAAGTATTTAGCTCAAGTTCTCCTCACTTTAAAGTCTTACTCAGAACCATTCATAGCTTTTAAGTGAGCCATGAACGAAGTGTACTACAAAAATTGGTCGAGCGAAGTCAAGTATAATCCTTTAACAGTACGGTATTTGATGAATTCGCTTAACAGGCCTGTGAAAATTTAGATTGTGACCATACGAGTTGAACATTAAATCATTTGGATACTGATTATAAGCAGAGGCCCGTGAATAGGCATGTAACTTCGTTTGACCCCTATTAGTGTAGATTGCCCAACACAGGTCAAGTTGTAAATGTCACTTGGTGCTTGCCACTTCGTCGTTATAGTACATAAAACGTAATTTTATAACTTGGATTGCGAGGTTTTTTTTAATTGAAATAAGAAATTATTTTATATCTTGACATTGTTTAATTTTAAATCTGACCTAAAGTATTATATGTAAGTATATACATACACAGACACACACACACACATGCACGCGCACACTTTATCCACATATATATTAAAGTAACATGCAACACAAACTAAATTAAAAAATATATAAATTATAATATTCTTTTTCCTTTTTTTTGTGGTAATTAGTTATTAAATATGCTAGTGTCAAATAATTTAATAAAATCAAGTATCTCGAAATTTACTAGTCAGTTTATAAAGTTACGTATTAATGAAATGTTGGCCTAATTCTACCAAAACCTTCTATGGAGTTTTGTAGTCAATTTAAAAAGTCACGATACAGGCAATTATTTCATATCACTTCACTTACAGGTCATAATCGTAATACATTGTACTATACGCCACCACAATTAAACAATATTACTTATAATAACATAAGATTATGAAAATGAAATAAAAACACAATCTAAGTTGGCGGGAAAAGTCCACTTTTTATTTAATTACAAAGAAGACTTGCAATGTTATTGATATAACTATAAGTAAGTAAGAATATATAGTTACACATACATATCGTCACGCCTGTCTCCCGTAAGGGAAGGCAGAGACCATAGTTATGGCAAATAAAAAACCAAATGATTACATTTTATTTTATGAAGCACAAAAATATTTATTAAATTAAAAAAAAGTACGTGCGCATGCGTTGCAGCTACAATTATTTTAAAACATTCATTCATTTACATTATTTTATTATATTTACATTAATCAAACAGTATGGGTACGTTGATAAGACAATATATTATTGTAAGAACAAATTAACGAATTAAGATTTTTAAACAATTTGTTTAAGCGAATACAAATTGTTAAGGTTTAGCTTCGCGGGTTACTTTCAAAAGTTTTGCGATCGACCGATCGTCGAATTAACGTGTTGGCCACCCCTGATTTAATGTGTAGGTGTAATATGTATTATGAAAACATTTACGAAAATAATTTACATCGCTTCGTTTACTTCTTACGTTCCATATGTGTGTACGAAAGTGTTATATTTGTAAAAATGCAATTTTTTATCTTACAGCATAAACTCATTACTTGTAAGTTACGCGATGTGAGCATTACAATGTAACAGTTAAATAATCGTAACAAGGTTATAATGTTCATACTTGAAGTTGAAGTTTATCTTCATTTTTTTTTCATTTCATTTACCCTAACGTGAATCATTCTGAACTAATTAACGAATATAACTAATAAAAAAATTAAATAAATAAGATTTTTAAATTTTTATTTAATTTAAATGCATACAAATTGTTAAGCTTTAGCTTCGCGGGCTACTTTCAAAACCTTTGCGATCGACCGGTCCACCGCGGTCGTCGTGTTGGCAACCCCTGATTTAATATGTAGGTGTAAGATGTATTATGAAAACATTTACGAAGATAATTTACATCGCTTCGTTTACTTCTTACGTTCCATATATGTGTACGAAAGTATTATATTTGTAAAAATGCAATCTTTTAACCTTACAGCATAAACTCATTACTTGTAAGTTACGCGACGTGAGCATTAAATTGTAACAGTTAAATAATGATGATGATGATGAATTTTATCTTTTTTTTTTCATTTCATTTATCAGCATCTAACGTTAAACATTCTGAACTAAATTATGAATGTCATTTACCTACAAAACTATAGAGCGTTCAGCATGCCGGCAATCTTTCACAATCTTTGTAAAACCTTTTTTTTTAAACATACATGACATGAGTGAGACAGACAAACGACATGTACGTACATATTACAGTATTTCTAATAAAGTACCCATGAATACAATATAAACAGATTACCTTAACAGCTTTTATGATATGAAAGATTAATTAAATAGTAAAATTTGACAATTAAATTATAATTTTCATGTGTGAAATTAGCCAATTTTTTCACCTTTACTTATAGGATTCTCTATCAAACCTTCGCGGCGGGATAAACCAAGCTAACGAGTATACAGGCATCCAATGAAAGGAACGTTTTTGCTTGTCGCGAATCTTAGCTAAGTAAAAATTTTGACTGTCTCCAAAGTAGCAGTAAGTCTATATAAGTAAATTTCACAGGAACAACAAATATGTTTAGGTATATAGTTTGAAAAAAAAATTATAAAACCATTCTTACTTTATCTTTGAAAAGATGTACGTTTGAGGTAAACGCGAAGTATTTCATTGAATGAGCTTAAACATTATCCGTTAGATGACATCAAAAGTGAGAAGCGAAAAAAAATGTCTATATTTGGAGTTAGATTTAGTTAATTAGGCCAAAGAAATATACGTTCAAATTTGGGTTCCTTTTGATTATATTGTTAGTGAAAGTATCTTCCATAACAATTCATAAACGGGTATAAAGCGTTCAAATTAGAATATCATAAGGCTATATAAAATGTAGTCGATTACTATCGCTTATTTTACTTCGACATAAATATCTCGTGGTAAAGGATCGTCGCTACTGTAGGCGTAATAAGATGAAGCTGACTGTTTCATGCCTTAGAAAAATATCTATTTCGAACAATATTTTTTGTACAAATTATCATAGAGCTTCTTCATAAGGTAATGAAGTAACGTTCGTATGAATCTAGGTTGGTTGGTTACTATTTTAACAGTAAGGCAATCGCCTTGGTCTTAAAAGGCTGACTAAACGTTCTGTAATTTTTATCATGTGTGTATTTTAAAATAATAACATTATAGTAAAGAAGAAACTCCTTTCGGAATTATTATAACATAATATAAAACAATTTCAATAATTAAGAGGGTAGTTATTAAAAGTTAATTGATTCTAACATTTTGTTCTAATATCATATGCTAAAAAAATATGTTTGGATTCCATGGATATTTACAGAACAGAAATGCCGTAACAGAAAAATGCTACCACTTTGCTCAGTCTCTGAGAATGAGGTACTTCCCCGACATCATTCATCTACTGAGCAGATGGGCACAGAGAGTAAAATGTCAGAATGATTGTGGGGTTCTCCCATAGTCACACGAGGGGTTTGTGTTTGAGAAACCCCACTTATGTTGTTCTTCCATTTTCTCCCTACAGCGACCAGTCTGGGATGGTTTATCAAAAATATTTAATTATTGTAAATACAACCCTTCGACAAGTTCGTTAATAATGTAAATGTATCTTTTTATACACAATTATTAAACCAAGCAAGGAGTATTAATGCAATACGTATAATACGCCATCTTATAATTTTGGAGATCTTCGATCGTTTCAACGTAAGAATTCCAGCATTCAAATGTAAATGAAAAGTTTCGTGACATTAAGTTACATAGGCCCCTATTAACAAATTCTGAACCCTTTGATATATACAGTTTATAAATCCCCGTGTTAAAATGTCTTCATCTGCACTGAGATGGGATCTTATTTACTATTCAGTTTTTGTTTATTAATATTAGAAATAACATTTTAAAAGGAAATAACATACTATAATTAATATAACACTTTACCACCATGGTTACCTAGTGTACCGCTCTCAGTGTGACGGTACATATCTCGCGGTACATAAACCTGTACCTCACTAGGTCAGTCTGCTGGGCGGGTTCTACTGATGTGCTCACGGATATCGACACAAGGAATTCATAGTTTTACGATAACTTTTTTTATAAACCTAAATTATGACGCTGTAAATATTTTATACGTATGTGTTTGAGTTTTATGGAGTTGTTTTAGTGTATTTGGTAAATTTTATCCGTTTTATTGTGGAGGATATTATGCTCCACAATAAAACGGATAAAATTATAACGATTTACATATAAATAAAAATAATATTTTTAAAATTATAAATACGTGATATTAAATTAAATTTAATAAAGACGCTTTTCGTAATCATTAACTTACCTATTATATGGGGTGTGGATTCAAATTTTAGTGATTTTTAAAAAAAAAATTCTTCTAAATATAACTTTACATTTGAGCTCTCGAGTATATCTCGATCTTTTTTTATGTAATATATATATCTGTGTATTTAATTTTTATATGTGATATAATACGATGTTTGTACGTTGGTCTAGTATCATATAAAAAGAGCAGCGTTATAGTTAGCTTGGTAGATGTGAAATATTGATGACGGCTCAGTCTCTGCCGTATGCTCACGGCCAAGTCTCTGCCGTATGCTTACGGCCAACTATCTGCCGTATGCTCACAGCCAAGTCTTATAAGCATTATTTATTTATCTACCCGTGGATCCGCGGATCCTGCAAACTAAAAATTTGGCGTTAAAAACTTTCGCGAAAATGATGACTAGCTTCATCTACGACAGAGTTGTGATTTGATTATTAGTCATTATATGAATAAATTTTTTTTTTTTATATATTCACGCCTATCCCCCGCAGGGGTTGGCAGAGACCACAGAGCTCCATCCGCTGCCATTCATCGCAGCGAAACGGCTCGTCATTGGTCGCTTTTCGCCCTCGTGAGAATCAGGACGTGACGGGTGGCGAACCACGTCGCCGTCATTTTCGACAAATTAGGTATATTAAATTCGTCTTTAGTGAATCCCACGAGCCGCAAGGGAGGATGGAGGTCAGCCCCAGCAGAGCCCTGCATGCTGAGGTAAGGCACCATAGTCCCCGGGGGAGCCCGACCCCGGGACGATCGGCACGTTTACGACTAGGCTCGCCCCTAGCCACGCATCCATTGGCACGGCAGACCGTGGATTGGCGGAGAGGAAGGGAAAGGATAGAAAAGAAAGGAAGGGGCAGGAAAGGAAATGCGGATTGGGGGGGTTACCAGACTCGGAATAAACATTTAAAAATCCATATAAATATTTATTCCGATGCGGGAATCGAACCCGCGACCATTGACTCCGCGGGCGGAGAGCCCCGCCACTGAGCCAATCGGTCGGCCAATATGAATAAAACTGAAATAAAAATATAAAGCTGTTGGTAAGGTGAGGGTAAAATTAAACAAAACTATGCCAAACATTTAAAGATGAAGTTATGAATACAGATTACTAATTATTTATAGTTAATATAATTAATAGAAAGGAATTAAGTTTTGTCGTTTAATGTAAGAAATGTGTAATAAAAGTTGATTTTGACACAAAAATCTGTAGTTTAAATATAATTTTATAACATAGTTTCAAAAATTCGGGATTGACTATTAAACTATGCCAAACATTTAAAGATAAAGCTAAGAATACAGATTACTAATTACTTATACTTAATTAATAAAAAAAAGAAATAAGTTTTGTTGCTTAATGTAAGAAATGTTTAATAAAAGTTGATTTTAACACAAAAATCTGTAGTTTAAATATAATTTTATAACATAATTGAACTGGGTTTGCTGGAAGAAAACTCAATTTTGAGTTAAACTCGTACATCTTCTTTCCTTTTAATTCTTGTATGTAATGTTTTGTGTACAATAAAGTATTAAATAAATTAAATAAATAAATAATTTCAAAAATGCGGGATCGTCTATTAAACTATGCCAAACATTTAAAAATGTATCTAAGACAACAGATTACTAATTACTTATACTTAATTAATAGAAAAGAAATAAGTTTTGTTGCTTAATGTAAGAAATGTTTAATAAAATTTGATTTTGACAGAAAAATCTGTAGTTTTAATTTGATTTTATAACATAACTTCAAAGATGCGGGATTGAATGAGGTGCGGGATTGTAATGTCTATTCAATACCCACTTAAGACTGTCCAAGTTATACAATCTAAACTCTACTGACAATTATTTCAACACTATACGATATGGGCAAATATTAAATAAAAGAATAAATGCTATTTCCACTATGAACGTAGTTTGCGATCGAACTTTCACAATCGCCGATGAAAGGTCAAACGAGTTTGCGTCTGTGTGCGATCGGTCAGTTCATATATATGTGTTTGTGTATGTGTGCGTGTGATGAGAAGTTGTGATCCAATGCTATCGACTTTCTAATTTTTCAGTTTGCTTAGGTCTGCTCAATAGTATATAACTAGCGAATCATTGCTAAGTGATTGTGATTAATTAACAAGTTAATTAGTAGAAATCACATTCGAGGTCGCAATCATTAGTTTTAATATGGATAATACTGAGAAAATATATTAATTAAATACATATATATCATAGCTCTGATTCACAATTTAACATATTTATCGTTAAATTGTGTATATATTTTTTAGTTATTTTATATTAAAATAATCTTGCTATGTCAACATCTGTTGTTAGAGATTAATAAATTTTTCTCAAACAAAAATTGGTGGAATACACTGTTTTAGACAAAATTATATTGTACATTTTACATTTTTTTTTAAAAGAAAAATATTGTACATTGTTATATTACTTAAATATTGTATATATATATACATTGTTAAAATATTGTATATGGACAGTCAAAAGTTTTACTTAGCTAAGATCCGCGACAAGCAAAACAATAACAGAAAATTAATATTGTGTGTTTTTCCGTTGGGTTTAGTGGATTTATTTGGAACTTAGACCAAAAACTTACCGAAAATCGGCCATCAACTCTCCACCCACCAACCACTATACACAACGCCAAACACACACTATCACTTTTCCATCTTGTACACGACACGTGTTTCGCCCCAACACGAGGCATCTTCAGGTATAGTAGACTCTACGGAAGACAACCGAAAAGTGTTCACACAAAGAAAAGTGTCACTTTTCGGTAAGTTTTTGGTTTAAGTTCCAAATAAATCCACTAAACCCAACGGAAAAACACACATTATTAATTTTCTGTTATTGTTTTGCTTGTCGCGGATCTTAGCTAAGTAAAACTTTTGACTGTCCATATAGTGATGGATTTCCGCAAAGTAACGCCTGACTCCATTAATAAAATATTGTATATATTTTTTCATATCGGTTTAATGGTAAAATATCAGTTATTAACGAAGCAAGAAAGTTCTTCCACATTTATCAAGAGTACCGTACTTGACGTACCGTAGACACCTATTTAATTATACACTATTGCTATTTTTTTTTGTAAAATATCAATGAAATATTTATTTCTTTAAGAAATTGAAAAGAATGCACCCTCTTAGTATATTCCTTATGTGTCTTCTTTTATTGTTATTTGTTTTTAAGGTTAAACTTTACAACACAAAGCATATACAGTTAGTAGTTTTAATTTGAAGTAATTATGTCATCACAGCATAATTCAAAATAAACTTATATTGCTAAAAATAAAAGAAGAAAAATTATTTAATATATATAGAAATATTATACTCATATATAAAACTTCATAAAATTCTTCGTGTATAACACAAACTATTTTAAGTTAATCCTACACTTACACTATTACTAGACATTTGTTGAGTAATCTTTAATAATCACAAGATATAAAAATATAATCAATTATATTATCGAAATAGGTTATCTTCTTCTCCTTATAAGAGTGTTTCTCCGACTTGCATAGGTTGGCAACAAATTCAGCACAACTTTCCTCCTCCTTTGCGAGGTGCAGCAGTTCTGGAGCACTCGCTATCCTGGTCCACTCCTTGATATTACGTAGCTAAGACTTTATTTTTCGACCAACTTGTCTTTTGCCCGCGATTTTTCCCATCATGATATAATAGGTTATCTAAAAAGTTAAATTACAATTGCATCGGTCCATTTTTCGGGGAGCGTACCAAATATTGCGTACTGCATCAAAAGCAACGCGTTACGTGTTAGTGTGGTGTGTCATAACTTCTATTATTCGATCGCTGGTCACTTTTTCACCAGCCATTGTTATATCACCTGCTTGTAAAGGTTGCGTCGAAAATGACAGCAAACTTCGTATTTATGAAATAATATTACTTATCCGTATAAGATGTATCTAATGCTATTTTTTACGTAACCTAACTCCCGTTGACGTTAGATATGTCTGGATATAATACAATATAAATGTTTACTTTTTTATGCGATAGGTTGAAGTTGCGATGTACACAGGATGGCTGGTAGAATTTGGATGTGTGTAGCCGATAATCAGAGTAGGTGGCACATCTTGAGAAAAATCTATATCCAGCAGTGGACTTATAATTATTATTATTATAGCACTTATAGTCCAATAGAAAACGTTTTCGAAAAAAATCATACGTTGTTTGAAGGTTTGTTTCTACTCATTCCTCCTTCCTTCTACTGTTCTCTATGAACCAGGCTTCATCTCAGGGGGCCCCTTCTCGTCCAGTCACACTCTTGTGGCTTTCTGAGCGTCTCATATTTCTTATTATCTTTGGCCTAGATTTATCCTTCTTTAGTGTGGAAACTATTGAGTTTGAACCCAGGATTCATGGGGTGTGGATCAAGTTTAAAAACTGTGCGCACAAACACAAAAGGACTTATCCGTATCTTGCTTTGATTAATGAAATAATTATTTTAGCGTTATCAAAGGGAATTGAAATGCAGAATCTCTGAGATACACCCAGAATCCCAAACACTACCGATCAGGATATGAATCCAAAATCTTTGGTTCGATCTTCAGGTCCAACTACTGCGTCAAACGGCAATCATGTATCGATATATGTATATTAATTAAAAACTCAAACAAGTCAAGCGTGTCAACAAATCATAAACGAACTATCGATAATTTTTTTCCGCCTTCACCTTGATATCTCGTTTAATTTTCTTTCTAGAACGCCGCGCCACAAATTGGTAAGCCCAATCGCTATTTTGACAATGTCAAGATATAATTATGAGCGGGAAGTGCATGACCAAAGATAATTCCAACCATGGCGACGGTAACCAAACGAGTCAAGGTTATTTTAAGGTCGGTTTGTGCGTACTAGTTACGTACGTGTTTCCTGATTGACTGTGTATTTAATTGAATGAGTTTAAGCGTTTTAATTCATAGACGTAATATGCATTACGTCAAAAAATGACGGCGACGTGGTTCGCCACCCGTCACGTCTTGATTCCCACGAGGGCGAGAAGCGATGAACGGAGAGCCGTTTCGCTACGATGAATATGAGAGGAAGGATGGATGAAAAAATGGATGAGTGTGATGGAAGCAAGGAAGGTGTGTCGGGATCGTAGCGGATGGAGATCTGTGGTCTCTGCCTTACCCTACAGGGAGATATGTGACAACGTGACGATATGTATGTATGTATAATATGAATATGCATTTCTTTTATCAAAAGTTGCTCTACAACAGAAGGAGTTTATATGTAGTAATATTTAAGTAAAATAGATTCTGTGAAGTTAGCACAGGGCTTATTTTTAAATATTAAACAACAGGTATACTTTTTTGCTACTAATTTGCTCACTAGCCAGACACAGTCAATGGTCGTGGGTACGATACCCACATTATACAGATATTTATTTCTAGTCTGGTAATTTCGTTAATCCATATTGGTTACGTCCGTTCGCCTTGAAACGGGGAATGACTGGGCCTATGCCCAGCATTGGGATATATATGATCTGTAAAAAAAATAGCAACACTAAAACTTGGTCTATTCTTCTTTTTAGTTGTACACTCCCAAAGGAGTGGTCGTATCTATGAATCATCTGATAGATTTGTTGCGGCTTTTGCGAACACTCTCCATCTTTCTCTATTCGTGGCACTGCGTGTACATTCAGCAAGGGAATACTTCGTGGACGATTAGTCCATTAAACCGTTGCAAAAAAATGTCTTCAGTGTAAATTATCTCTATAGCTTTGAACACCGGCCATTTAGTCCGAATTCTGGGATTACCACCTATAAGGTGAGAGCCAAGGGCAATGAAAATAATAATAATAATTATTCCATCCATTATCACGGAATGGCACAATGTTGCCTCGAAGTCTGGTATCGTGATAATGGATCGAACTAGCTGTGACGCAATGATACTGGATGTCAGTATTCCACGTGACGAGAATCTCATAAAAGGGGAAAAAGAAAAACAAATAAAATACATTGACCTCGCGAATGAGATTTCCGACATGTTGATTCCATTCTCAATGTACCTTTGTGTATGGACTTATTGGCAAAATATTTAGACGCATTAAATTCCAAATTAAAAAGCAGCCATATTGTGCTCTGCTGGGTTTGATGAGATATTTCTTTTGCATCCTTGGATGCATCCTTTATTGGCTTGGTGGATCCCGCAATGAAGAATAAATAACTGAAAGAAAAATATTATTTCATATCTTATTATTATATTATATGAATATTAGGAGATTAGTATAATATGAGTAAATAAAGGTTATGATAATAATTATAACATATTATACTTATTATAAGTTACGGTAATTAATGGAATTAAGTTAAATCGAAATTCATTCTTCAAGGAATAATCGAGCGCACCTATCAACGAGTTATGACAGCAAATTATTCTAATGAGCTTTTTAAAAATAGAGACATTGTATGCAATACGTGTAACAGAACAATGACTCGAAGCGTAACAATATTGCATTAGCCGTTAACGACCTTCTTATGGTAATCGGTTTGTTTCAACAGATGGCTAAATGTAGCTTATTATGACCAACAACTTTAAAGCTTTTGGCGGGAATGCCCAAACTTTTTTACGCCTACATTTTCACGCCTATCCCCCTCAGGGGTTGGCAGAGACCACAGAGCTCCTTCCGCTATGATCCCGGCACACCCTCCCGCCTCCTCCACACACACGCAGCGAAACGGCTCTCCATTACTCGTTTTTCGCCCTCGTGAGAATCAGGACGTGACGGGTGGCGAACCACGTCGCTGTCATTTTTCAACAAATTAGATATTATTGTAAATGAGTCGAAAATATTTTAGTGTGTATAAAATGATGGGTTAGCTAAGACATTTGGGAAGGGGATGGTGGGGTTGAATCACTAAATTCTCTTTGCCTACGGTCTTACTATTAGTTTTGCGTATGATCATGAACGGCGTTGATTGCGTACCATCAGATGACCTCTCGTTTGCCTATTCTATAAGGTTCATCCCTGTGGCTCGATCCCAAATCTCTGCGCGGGGTGTGGATATCCCCGTTTATTCCGTTGTATTCTATAAAGAAAAAAAATTCATGTACGTGCATATAATCGAGCATACGAATTTGTTAGCGAAAGTTCATATGTAATTAATACGCTGTTAAGACAAACACGGCGTTACGACAGTGGTTGCTCGTTTCCCACGGACCACGCTGCACGCCCGGCCGCGTCCGCGTCGACTCGAACGGCATGCGATGCTGTAAGATCACTCTTAATTACACTAGCAACTACTTCACAATTCGTGTAATAATGCTTATGATAAATGGCGTTACTATTTTCCATTACACATGTCGTGTCATGCAACGGGCGAAGCAAGCCTCCTTGATAATTTTTATTTCATAATAGTGAAGAAACATCTTCACCATTTCAATTCCTACTATTAGTTCACATTCTGTATATTTATACATGCTGTTCAAATTTTCAATCATTAATAAAATCTTTTTTTTTTCATCCATTCATTCACTCAAATTCAAATATATTTTTTTAAAACTTGTAGTTGATGTTAATATAGTGTTTTCAAATAAGTAATAATGCTTACGATAAATGGGGTTACTATTTTCCATTACACATGTCGTGTCATGCAACGGGCGAAGCAAGCCTTTTTAGAGACTCCTTGATAATTTTTATTTCATAATAGTTAAGAAATAACGTCACCTTTTCAGTTCTTACTATTCGTTCACATTCTTCCTATGTATGTATATTTATACATGCTGTTCAAATTTTCAATCCTTAATAAAATCAAGAAATTTTTCAAGAATCAAGTCAATTAATCAATCATTCACTCAGGTTCAAATAAATTTTTGTTCGGCTTATAGTTGATGACATTTGATTTTAATACAGTTTTTTCAACTAATAATTCATTAATTAAATTTAATTATATATTTTTAGTTTTATATGGGAGAAAAAAATAGTCAACGTACTATTTTTATAATTTATATTTTTATACAAATAGATAATTAATAGTGACAAACAAAAACAATAGTCAACACTATATACAGAAATTAAAATGGAAAATCGAAAATTCATTTTTTATTTGGGTACCTAATATTGTGATTCTGTCATATGTATATTGATATTTATATTAATTGTAATTATTTAATAAAAAGTAACTAAAATAAAATTTTTGTTTCTTGACCTAAATAGGAATTGACTTATTTTTTTTTATATTTTTATAATTGTTACGTAGAAAACTGGACTCAAATTTAAAATGCGTCTTATGGTCCGAAAGAAACATTATAATATATTTTTCTAAAATTCATCTAATAAATTTGAGGTGAGTCCAGTTCGTCTTATAGTCCGAAGAATACGGTAATATGAAAGTATAATTAATAATCATTAAAGTGAAAATTGTTGAGAACGAAAAAATTAATTATTTATTATATGATGATTTGATATGAGTAACGCATCTCTGGTCATCTATCCCGCGAGCCACGGCATTAGTCATTTGGCATTCCAAACACGACAAGCACACATATTCGAGATCGTTCGCGCAAACAAATTGATGCGTGGTACCAGCGGCGCTGGGAGCGGCGGTGAAAGTAAATTCCACCTGCGGAGCTGGCCAGAGAAACGCGCAAAGTAGGCCCTTGCGAATGTGATGGTCTCAGATTGTGTACGACGTGATATCTGCCTTTCCTTTTGTGGCAAATCCTTTTTTTTTATGGGAAAGACAGACCGACGAGCAAGCATGTCGCCTACTGGAATAGCAACGCAACCTATAGAAATCTATCAAACCAAAGGCATTGGAGAAGCGTTGCCGATTTGAAAGAAATTTGTTGCCTTGTTTTTTTAAAGGTTCTCAAGTCATGATTGTTTGAAAAGTATTGATAAACGTACGGTATCGGATCGTCATTTATCCAAATGGGAAGTCTTATTAGGTTTGGCCTATTATTATAAATGAAACGCTAAATGAAACCTATTATTATAAAGGAACGATGTTTTCATACGAACAATGTTTAATTACAAGCAAATTAAACATTATATTCTCTATCGCTCAATCGAAAAGAAGCGTTGCCGGTCTTTAAGGTATCTGTAGGCTTGTTTCTTGAAGGTGTCAATATCGTATTGGTTCGGAAATATTGTTGAAGATAGCTTGTTCCACAGGGTGGTAAGATACGTGGAAATAAGTTTCCAATTAAATCTCATGAGCTTCTGAAAATGTATAAGCACTAGTTCTTTTTTCTATAGCTCATATATGTAGCACTCCTAGGTCCCTTCCCGTTTCTGAAGGACGTTAACCCATCACGCTTGTCCAAGGCTTTACAATAACTTCATTCTTTATCTGTGTATTTTGTGTGCATTATTTTGGTTACTACCATATATGACTATTCCATGTACCTTTAATGAATACAAATTGTGGTTAGAATTCAGTTATTTCTCGTACAGCCAAGCTATAAAATAAAATTACACGGACCTTGACATTTTCACACTAACAAAAGGAGCATTAAGAAAAACCATTTTTAAACTTCATTCAAAACACGGAAAAAATTTGCTTCTAAATTCCTAGGAAACAACACACACATTGAGACACGAGACACGCACACACACACATATTTATTCACACGGAAACACTAATATAGTATCTTTTTCACAGCCCGTATAGACAGACAATGTTCCACTGCTGGGCACGGGTCTTTCCATTTGGAATGGACATAATCTGTGCAGTCCTATTTTAGCCAAATTTCATTACAATCAGCACTCCCACTCTGTGGAACCAGCTACCTTCGATGGTCTTTCCGAACCGATACGACATTGGCATCTTCAAAAAACAAACCTACACATACCTAAAAGGTCGGCAACGCTTCCGTGACTCCTGCGGTGTCGCGGTTGTCTATGGGCATCGTTGTTTGCTTTCCATCAGGCGACACGTTTGCTGGTTTGCCCTCCTATCCCATAAAAAAAACATACTCACACACACTGTGTCTTACAAAAGGAGTATTTACCACAATTCTTTAAACAACATTTCTTGATGACGATATAGTGTGATTTTAAATCTAATTAGATTAGCTTCTACACCAGTAGTTCCCTTTGCTTCTTTCACTTTCTCTAATCTTTCTTTATTAATATTTCAATAAATTATTTCTTCTTATATATGCCCTTTTATTCTATATCAAATCTAACACTTAAATATTTTGTTTCTTTTCAGGTAAGGCCCTTAGCAGCTATAAGGCGAGGTTCTTGAAAGGTATTTAACATACAATGATTTTAAAGTATGTTTTTATATGCCGTATACGAATAGAAGTAAGTAAATATATCAATAAACTTCTAAATAATTATTTTTTAAGGTACAGGAAGGCAAACAAGCAGGCGAGACACCTGATGGAAAGCAATCAACGCCACCCATAGACATCCGCAGCGCCAAAGGCAATGCAGAAGCGTTGCCGACCTTTAAGGAAAGTGTCATTTTGGGAGGGGCGGGAGAGGAAGGTTGGGCCTCCGGGACTCAACTGCTTACTGGACGAAGCGCAGTAGCTAAGCTACCACTCAGATGCCCATTTTTTGCGGGAGTGTAGTACTTCCCCGGGCGAGCCGGCCGATTCATGATACAGAAAAATAATATGCCATTCTTGACAAAGTATTCGTCTGCAGCGTGGCTCTACCACTTCGGATCAAATCTCAAACCAAATATACTGGAAATCGAACCTATTTTGAACCTCTTGTAGATTCGAGTGTAAGCTAGGACGGACCTAAACAACCTTGTTATAGTTCTTAACAAACGTGCTTATATAACAATTTATGAATATCTATTTGTTAATTTTTTGTTGTATTCAGTGCTAGAAATATGCTCACAAGAACTAGCGTAGCATACTTGTTATAAATAGTACGTTCAATAATTAACCATAGCAGCATTGTAATAAAGTTCAAATTAACAAATGGTTTCATTAAATCGCCTTGAAGGCATGGTTAGAAATACAGATTTGTTGTGAGTCTAGACCGAACTAGGGTATTCCATTTACAATTCAATATCATCTTTATTAACTTACTTTGATACTATTAAACAATACTTGCAGTCACTAAAAGACTACATTTTAGATTATTTTTAATTTAAATTATAATGTTTTTTTAAAGAAGACTTTTATTATATGTTCGTAACACGAGTTATCTGATATAATTATGATTCATTTTATCTTCAACTAAACATACTTATGTAATACTTGTTTTAGAATATAATAACATATGGTTTACGTCAATGGTAGTTATTAGAATTGAATACACAGCCAAAGAGCCTAACCAACTTGACAGCTAGCATAAGATTGTTTCTTGTAATATAGTGCAACTTCAAGTTGCGCTTGCAAGAAACTTGACCAAAAGTATGCCGTATCTCCAAGATCCATGGTTTATTCTTCTCAATTTTATTGTTCTCAAAGATAATGTAAACGACTTGCACAGGCCATGCTTATAAATCGTGTACGGACCTTAGCCTGTCGAAAAGGAAAAAAAAGAACAACGCCAGCGGCGCAGCATCACGGCCGATTACTTTCACATCGGGAGAAAGCAGTTCATTTCGTCATGATTGTCCGTCAACAAGTACCGTCATAATATATAATATATATGTATTAGTTTGAGATCGTTGGATCATCCACTAGGATTGTATTAATATGTGGGTATCATCAAGAAATTAAAATTTTTCAAACTATTTATGAGATATTTGAGGGTATTTCTCTACTCACGAGCGTAAGTTATGTATATTATGGGCTAGGGAGAAGATAAAAATACTTAATTTCTTTTAATTTTTTTTTTATTAAGGACAATAAACAACAAGGACAATAACAGAAAGCCGTTCGCTGCGATGATTGGTATCGGACGGAGCTCTGTGGTCTTTGTCAACCCCTGCGGGGGATAGGCGTGAATATATATATGAAAAAATAGCACAATCTTAAATAACTAAAAATATAAACAATCTCAACAATACAAACAACGGCTCTCACGTCTGTCGCAATATCTCAAAAAACGCAGACTAATAACATGGCAAACACCATAACGCTTAACATATTAAACTGCACACAATACACGTGTAGAAGGAAGCATTGTCATGTATGTATGTCCTTTTGGCTGCACGACGAGATGGAAGAGGTGCCATACTTTCCAGATGACCGAGTCAACGGAGTCAATATGGCTTTGTTTCTCTAATTACATTGGCATTGTTCACAAGCTCTTGAATTACGGCATTCTGTAAGAATCTCCAGCTTCCACTATTAGGATCTTTCGCATTATTTTCCTTTTGGTGACCATAAGCTTGTTGTATAAAATGTTACTTAACTTTTACTTCACATCTTCAATAGAGCGTTGAAGATATAATCAGGACACTGTGGGAGTGTGCAGACATAGTGTATGCTATCTCGTAATAGCTTCCATGTTTACCTGCCCGTGGATGAGATCGCGTGTGGGATTTACGTAACGCCATATAGCTTAAGTAAATCACGTGTCAGGCTTAACAATGTGATAAAAGTATTGAAACGATTTAGAAAACTTGGTACATTGGATGTCAACACCCTGATCCAAAGTTCTAGACTTTAATCTTTTTTTTTAAACACCCTAAAACCTTTTCATTTCTAGAGGCGCGGAAAATAACCCACCACGGTTGTCCAATGCGGATTGGCGCGGTTACCAGACTCGGAATAAATATTTGTAATCCATACATATATTTATTCCGATGCGGGGATCGAACCCACGACCATTGTCTCCGCGGACGGAGGGCCCCGCCACTGAGCAAATTGGTCGTCAGACTATAATCTTAGGAGATAGTAAACTCGATTGTATACTGTATAATTTTTAACTTCTCCTCCTAATTTCTTGCTATCTTCAGTACGTGTCATTTGACTGAGGTAATAAATACCAATAGATAGGAGACGAGAAGCAACGTCTTCCTGAGCAACAAAAGTCTGCTTATCCCAATAATATTATTGATATATGAAATTATGTCAACAACTATTGTATTCGACGTCTAGCATAGGTCTCCCGCAGAAATGAATTGATTGTTATGACTGTTAAAATGCTCCCATAGTCGCCGCGTACAAAGACCATTATAGGAGTAACTAACAGAAAATATCCTTTTTTATAGCAAAACAGGCAAACGAGCATGCGGGTCATCCGGTGGTAGTAGTGATCACTTCCGCCCATTGACATCGACAACGCCTTAGGCGTCTCAAGTACTTTACCGGCCTTTTGCAAACACATACGCTATTTTATTAAATACCCCCACCCCTATGCCTTTATCCATGTGGTATTTGTTCCACAATTTGTGACATTAAAGTGCAACTAAAACTTTGTTTGACTAAAATTTTTGTGGTGTGTAGTTTTATGTGGTCTGTCCTTGTGCCATCGTATAGTATGATGAGACGCTGGCGATCTGATTAAACACGAGAGATCCGTAAAGACTCATCTATGTGACCTTTAAATTCAGATGTACAAGCGTGAGAAAATGAACGCAATGTAAACTAACCTTTACTAAACACATGCAAGGATTGCACTAGTCTCATACTTTCATTTTGTTATTTCCATAATATTGTATTAGTTCACCTATGACATTTAGTTATTTAGGATATGAAAGAAAGGCACATGAATTTTTTTTTATGGGATAGGAGGGCAAACGAGCAAGCGTGTCGCCTGATGGAAAGCAATCAACGCCGCCCACAGACAACCGCGACACCGCAGGAGTCGCGGAAGCGTTGCCGGCCTTTGAACAAGCCTATACATACCATAGGCTTGTTTTTTGAAGGTTCTAATGTCGTATCGGTTCTGAAAGACCGCTGAGGGTAGCTGGTTTCACAAACTGGTGGTGCGTGGAAAGAAGTTACGAGAGAAACGCACCGTAGTAGATTGCCACTCATCTAGATGGTGGAAATTTTCCTTTACGGCGAGTTGTGCGGTTGTGGAATAAGTGTGTCGTCTGATGGAAGGGAACAGACTTCTGTAATACGAAAGGTATTGATGAAGTTGTATCGGCCTTTGAGAAATACATATGTAGGTTTGTATATCTCAAATCCAGGTACCAAAATACTGTTAAAGATAGTGGCACAGAATGCTGGTGTGTGGAAGTTTCGGGAAAAACCACACCGTTCTGAATGGAGAAGCACTGTGGATGCCCTCTGCCCCACCTCGGGGACGTAGGACCATATGATGACTGGATCGCTGCTCGTATAGGTGGATATAAAAGTTTTCTAAAAGTGGTGAGTTGTGCAAATGCGGTTATTTTAAAGGTCTTTTCCACATGTTTACATTTAAAAGTCAACTGGTTCAATACAAATGATTGAGTTTACATTAAGTTGATATTGATTAATAAAGTTTTATGTAAATGAAGCCGTAATTTTTACTTTAAAAAACAAATAAGTATAAGTCAAGAGTACCCTTAATCGGCGGGCTTACATGAGGATGAGTTTTGAGTGTCAAGGAAGCAAGGAAAGATTGCCGAGATCGTAGCAGATGGAGATATGTGGTCTCTGCCTACCCCTACGAAAACAAGCGTGACGATATGTATTTATGTATGTAAAAAAAATTGAAGTCAATTCCTACATTTTTCAGGCGCTTCGTCATTGAAATGTTTCGCAAATGAAATTTATATCTTGCTAAATATATTATATAAAATATTTTTTGCCATATAAAACTAAAATTAATAAATTAAATTTAATTAATGAATTAATATTTGAAAAAAAGATAAACTATATTAACGTCAAGTGTAACAATATTAACGTCAAAAAATTCTTTGAAATTGAGTGAATGAACAAAAAGTATTTTATCTGAAATTTAAAAAAAAAATTGAAACTGTTATTAACGTTACATCATTAAAAGATCTTATTAATAATTTATTCCAGTTACGAGCGTAAGTAAGCATTTTGTTGCAACCTGCCTTCTCGGAGAAGCGGAGATGAACAGTCATCTGCATCCTTGTCCCAGTTCTCAAATGGACTGACAAGTTTCACTTGTAGTTTCATCCACGTTTATCTGAAATGAAAAGTTTTTTTTATTTGCTTTATTCCATCATTAAAAACATTAATCTGTGTGTCTACAAATACGTGTTTATTTATGTCTGAAATAGTCGAATTTTATTCATAAATTTATGAGGGGATTTTTCCCGCCAAATTACTGGTACATCAGTGGCGTTGTGTTTTTCTTTAATTTTCATAATCTTATGTTATTATCACTAAAATTGTTTAATTGTGGTGGCGTATAACACAATATATGTAGTTCGATTTAGGCGTATAAGTAGAGTGATACGAAATAAATGCGTGTATCGTAATTTTTTAAGTTGACTGCAAATGTCAATAGGTTTGGGTTGAATGGCCGCCATTTTAAGATACTTAATGTTAATATATATTACTTCACACTAGCATAATAGTTATAACTAATCACCATAAAAAGCAGAAAGATCATAAAGGGCTTTATGAAGAATAGACTAAACTATTTATATCTACAAAAAGTGCGATATTGGTTCGTAAAATTTCATAAGTCTTATAAAAAGAAACATTTGGGCAGAGTAGTGAAAACTTGTATGAGAATAATTTCATAAAGAATAAAATGGATCAATCTGTAATAATCACAATCGAGCCGTCAGACACTCGCGAACGTAAAAGTAGTTCTTTGGTGTTTTTAATAACAGACCAGTCGATTATTTATTTATCAAGGCCTTGCTGTTGAAATTTTTTTTTAACATACACTTAATTTCTTTAATGCATTGACCAAATAAGTTTAATTGTTTAGCAATCGCAAGTATTGATTTTATGTTACCTAACATTTTGTTGACGTGCTTACAGATTTAGAGTGGCAATTAAGATCTTTTATTCTTTATTGAACCTTTTATTCTTTAAATATAAGTTAACTAATAATCGAATCGATAGAATAATACCAGTTCTTCGCAAGATCAAGGAGCGCACAACAAAGCCTTTTTTTTAACAAAAATATCATTATCGCAAAACTCTATTATTTCTCGTACAAATTATTCTTATGATAACTTATCTAAAGACCTAGATTTATTTCTAACTACTACAGCCACATTAATAAAAACCAGTAAAGCACATATAATTCAGGATAGTAATGCAAAGAAACAAGTGTTTCGCTTGATGGAAAGCAATCAACACCGCTCATAAACATCAGCAACTTAACATTGCAACAGTGTAGCCAGCCTTTGAGAGAATCATATGTAGCAATTTTTTAAGGATCCAATATAGCATTAGTTTCAGAAATACCGCTGAAAATAGCTGATTCTACAAAGTGCTGGTGCTTGGAAAGAAGTTATAAGAAATCGTACTGTACTAAATCTCCAATCGTCTAGATAGTAGGAATGATAGGCTGATGTGTTTCACAAATAAACTTTATTTCTCTTTCTTTATAGCTACACAAAATGTTTATTTCGTTCATAATGCACGTAAAATGTTTTTCAATAGAAAAATTTAAAGCATTCGACCGCAACATAACTGTAAAATGCACATAGTGCATTACATTAGGGTCACTTTCTACCAACTGAACTTTCCAGCCCTTTCCCTAGCATCTTCGTTACTAAAAACTTTCCCACAAATTGCTTAGTGCGGTTACGAGAGGTTTCATAACCAGATGTCTTCTCTAATGTTCTACTGATTATCATGTTTTTGATCTTTCATGCCGTTTTAGCCGTTGGTCGTGCCTTATATTTAAAACTGTGGTCAATAATTCATGTTTGAGGCCGTTTAGTAGTTTGGAAAGTGTGATAACAGGGTTAGTGCAGTTTTTTATAGCGTAGCAAACAAACAAGAAGCATACGGGTCACCTGATAATAAGATCCACAACATCAGTGGCACCACAAAAGCTTGCTTTCGTTTCATGGACACAAAATTAACCACTAGCTTGATTAAATATAACTATTTTTCAGTGAGAGAAATTGGTTCCGGCTTGCATGAGGAGAGTAATGAATGTAGAGTAAGCAAGTAAAATATTAGTCATAGAGCCAAGCTGCAGACGAATACTTTGTCAAGAATGGCATATTATTTTTCTGTAGCATGAATGGACTGGCTCGCCCGGGGAAACTTAGCTACCGCGATTTGTACGGTGAACGGCCTGAGTTTCGGAGGCCCAACACCCTTCCCCTCCCACTCCCATAATATCATTTTCCTTAAAGGTCGGCAACGCTTCCGCACTGCCTATGGCGGATGTCTAAGTGCGACGTTGATTGCTTTCCATCAGGTGACACGCTTCCTCGTTTGTCTTTCTATCCCATAAAAAATGGGATCTTTCGTCTCTGCATACTTCTACGGGAGACAGGAGTGGCGATATGTATGTATGTGTGTTTTTTTAGTGATTTTGAATGATCTATGCAGTTTACTACAGACAACTTCCCTAATTCACATCCTTAGCTTAAGGTGGGTTGTTTTTGTAGATGACCATGATCGACGGTGATTATACAGACCTATAGGACCTGCTCCTTTGTTTGTCTTTTCAATAACAAACCAAATACAAACAGCCTAATTTGCGGCACACAAAAATATGTTCGCATACAAAAACAAAAATATTAGTGTATAAAATATATGATAAATTTGACCTTCTACAGAACAGGAAAAGACTAAAGTTCAAACCTAGACACATACAAGATACTCGCTTAACAAATGTATTATTTATCATTCATAGAGCGTAGTCCCCTTTATGAAATATATGTAGGTCTTTTAGTTGCCTTCCCAAACTCAAAATAATTAAAAGCGTTTGTCATTATAATTTCGATTCAAATTTATTTTTGGATATGAAGCTATTAGAATTGTATTTTTAAATTGACTACTAATGTTCCTCAAGTCAGTAAAGTTATCAATTCTAAGAATTTAAATGTTATGTCTAGTTTAGCTTAAATGTAGCTTGAAATAAATATCGTTTAGAGGAGTATGAATACAGAAGCTATCTCGTAATGGGGCTTTAAATTGGAAGATTTAATATTTAAAAATTGATAAAGACTGAGTTAGAGACGAAAAATAATTTAATTGGAATAGGACGTGGTTTTAATATATCCTGACAATTATTCAGTCTCAAATGTACATATGTAATATTTTTTTACAACCGCTGATGATTGGATAAAAGATTAGAATCATATAAACTGTATTTTAACAAGTTTAGAAGTGTATTACATTAAAATATTAGTGGCAAAGTCATTCTACGATGTGGTTGGGCTAACTTGATCTGCAACTAGCAAGCTTTTACAGAATATCGGCGTAAGGTTATAATATTTCTTTACTATAACCAACATGAAATCTGCCAATAACTTCAAATGAATGGCTCAGTGATTTAACACCCTCACATTGGGGTCAGTGAGCTGCTTTCGTCGCAAGTGGTGCGTGTTCGGTTCCGTTTGCTAGGTCCGAACGAAAGTGATTGTCTCTTAATCTTTTATTTTTTAATTACATAAATAAAAAATAGCTAATCTCACAAAATGGCTAAACGGTAAACGTTTGTAGAGCATCAAAAGTACAAAACTTCATTGAAATCTTAAACACGTAATTTTTATATTTATAAAGAAGGCAGATCCCAAAAGCCTACTTATTCCACAAAAAAAATTGCGAATAAGAAATGTTGCATGAAATTATATATAGGAGAGGAGGGAGGGAGGGAGGGAGGGAGGGATATAATATAGGAGAACCTCAATCATGAATAACAAAAAAATATTTACTACTAATTAGAATTGAATCATGGCGCTAGCTGGCGCCACCTGGACACGTCTTGCTAAAAAAAGAGAACACTGGAAACGGATGGAAGAGGCCTTTGCCCGTTACTGGGTTCCACTTTAATGATACAAGAGATAGAAGCGAATACAATAACTTGAAATAAAAAACAAACATACAAATAAACACAAAAAATGGAACTTATACTACCAATACATATTTGAAGAAGTGGAAAATGAAGGCTTATATAATATTTATTTATTTATACGGCACAATAACAAGTTACAGTCTTAAATAATACAATGTAATATAAACTTAACAACGACCGGACTAATAAACTATTTAAATTTGCGCACAGAAGGAGTACATTTTGACAATAGGGTTACTTATGTAATAATGAAATACTATAATATAAAATTGAACAGATAAAATTAAATTAAAAGAAATAAATAAATAAGAAATATAAAAAAGAAGGATAACAATAATTTTGTGATCTATCGGCTGCCAAAGATATCACGGAGCGATCACTTAAATTGATGTATTTTGATATTGAAAATATCGAATGTTTCTGTAACGTGGTCCATAAATATATTATTATATAATATAAATGTATTATAATATAATAATTAGAATTGAAGTCGAATGAAAGTAATGCACTAAGTATTCACCTGTTTGAATTGCGGGAAGTAATTTTAAATAATTTGGTTTAAGTGCTGGTTAACCTTTATTATGTAAGAGTGGTAGCGCTTACTATTGCATAGGAAATGTTACTCTCTGTTCGGATCTGTTACGTAAACGATTGTTTTGAATGAGATACAATTCAACTGGTATACCGGCAGACAGAGTCAATAGGGACGTGGACTATTTTTGGCACTTTGTTCAAAACAATGTATAAGTAGCTAATATAGCTAAAAATAAATAAGACAATAAAAATTTTATCCTGATGCAGGATTCCAACTCTGAAAACAAACACTTCGCCACTAAGCCATGTCGGACTTTACAGAATTTAGACTTATAAGAATCTTTGATACTGTTTTTTATTTTTTATGTGGATGGAAGGGCCGGAAGAGGAAGACCACGAAAAACGTATCTTGACCAGATTGCTGAACTTTTTAAGAAAGGCCAGGTCAAGAGTACCCTCAACCGGCGGGCTTGCATGAGGAGAATAATGAGTGTGGAGGAAGCAAGGGAAGTATGCCGAGATCGTAGCAGATGGAGATCTGTGGTCTCTGCCTACCCTTACGGGAGACGGGCGTGACGATATGTATATGTTTTTTATTTCTAAAGTTATTTGTTATAAATAGGTTTTATTTTTATCTCGTTGTTGTGTTACCCTTTATTAAAAAAACTTGAAAATGTTATACACTAGCAAATAGAGGTTTAGAATGATAAAACAGTCTTGCTTTTGTCATACGCGATTCATACATCTTTCTTATAGCCATTGAGTCATATGACCCATAATTCATTCGACGAACAAATTGTTAACTATATGAACAGTCAAAAGTTTTACTTAGCTAAGATCCGCGACAAGCAAAACAATAACAGAAAGTTCGGAAGACAACCGAAAAAAAATAACTTTTCGGTTGTCTTCCGTAGAGTCTACTATACCTGAAGATGCCTCGTGTTGGGGCGAAACACGTGTCGTTTACAAGATGGAAAAGTGATTGTGTGTGTTTGGCGTTGTGTATAGTGGTTGGTGGGTGGAGAGTTGATGGCCGATTTTCGGTAAGTTTTTGGTTTAAGATCCAAATAAATCCACTAAACCCAACGGAAAACACACACATTATTAATTTTCTGTTATTGTTCTGCTTGTCGCGGATCTTAGCTAAGTAAAACTTTTGACTGTCCATATATAGTGATGGATTTCCGCAAAGTAACGCCTGACTCCATTAATGAAATTGTTAACTGATTTGCGAGTCTTATTTTAAATAAGGAAGAGATACATAGGTTTATTTACAAGTTATTACAATTACTTCTGTATGTGACAACTGTTGGGCGTGGAAACATGATAGCTTCGCAATAGAAAGGTCAAATATCTCGTGTCTACCTATAAAACCGCTGTTTAGGACTGATTTTAAGATTTTTCGTTAGTTTACTAATCATTGATATCATTAGTTCTCTGATCATTAATATCATTAGTTCACTGATCATTAATATCATTAATATACTAAAAATAGGAGAAAAAACGGCAAATTTAACAGCAAATTGAAAATAGAAGGGAAATTATTAAGGGATTAATTAAAGAGAGAAGGTAAAGAAAAAAATCAAGAAGATGGTTTATTGAGCAATTAAAAACAAAAGTAAGGGTGGAGAGAGTAAATTAAAGGAACTAGCCTTGGCAAATAGAACTTGATTGATTTATTTATTTTATTTTATTCGTGACAAATTACAGGTGAAGTTGGATGGACCATAGTAGGTCTCACTAGGCAGGCCCGTGCTGAGACCTTCCGATTCGGTCATTATTAAAGTATAAATACATATTCTTACCCCTCTTATTCAAATAGAAATACATATATAAATACACATAAATAAGTACATACATATATACTATATATATTTATACACACATACACATAAAATACACATATACATAATAAAATAAGTCCCAGCAAGTGATGCTACTGCAGATATTCTTTATTGTACACCAAAAACAAAGTTATACAATTATTGACTGTAATACTTGCTACATGGACAAGTGCTGAACACTAAAGTTGTGGACGGATCAGTGACAGAATAATGTCAACTGTCAGTTGACAGAATAACATACTTTATTATAGTAGATATGTAAGAATAAATTAACGTATGTATTGTAAAGTAAACCAGTATATATACATACAATGATGTCCATCCGTTAGACGTGGGCCCGTTATACACCGCTAACCGGTCGATCTGCCTATAATCGATATGAATGAATGACATAGAGTTATACTTGGATTCCAGAACGGTTACAATGTTAATAGGCACAAAACAAAAGTATTCCCATCGCTAGGTAGGACACAGTTGGACAGTGGACGCACATCTTGTCACGAGTTACGTAGTCATAATTAGATATAAGGATCATTGTTTGTAACCCTATATAGCTATTGAGATAAATCATAAGAACGAAGACTAAGAAGTATTGTATTCACTCGTTACCTGTAGTAATGAAGCTCATAAGTCGCGGTATTGCATCTACGTAGTTTGCGATTGTAATGAATTAATTAAATAAAGTCAGTTCCGTCACATCAGCTCTAGCGAGCAGTCGAATTGTTTTTTTTAAACATACTATCCTGAGCTACCCACTTAACTCACGTTTTATATGTATTCACACATAAAATATAACAAATATAGAATTTGAATATGAAAATATTCAAATAAATTGTTAATACATTGTTAATGAGTACAGAAGAGAAGTATTCTCATCCGTAGTTTGGACACAGTTGGTCAGTGTATGTACATATTGTCGCGTTTTATGGAAACACACATAGACCCACAAATAAATAAATTGAATATGAAAATAATCAAGTTCTGTATTTTTTCGATATAAAAAAATATATTTCGTTTGACATAGATCAATCTCTTAACAATTTTTTTTTCTACAACCGTTTTGTAATCCCCGCAGGCATCCTCCTTTTACCACTGAGCCATTAAGGTCGTTATTTACTTTTCGAAAAAGTTAAAAATATTTAAAATTTAAATTATATTAATAATACTTTTAATTCAGAAAGGAAATGAAAATATTTTTTGTTTTGTTAAAAGCTTGAAATATAAAGCAAACGGAAATTGTTTTAATTGCAAAAGGCAATTACGTTTGCCTCCGTTAATGTGGTATTGTGTTAATTTTAGTGCATTATAAGAGTACTCATCATCCAAATGGCTCAGAGGTGAAACGATACTTTTAAAGCTAAGGCCGTAGGTTCAATTCTCTCATCAAGATATATATATATTTATATGACCTATTGCTATTTGTGCTTTCTGGATGTTCATTTTTGTCATTTGTATATTCTTAATGATACTTATAACAATGAGGAACTTAGTGTGGGCTAGCATAGTGAGACCTACTATGCTTCATCCAAATTCCCTTTATAACTGTTTTCAAGAATTATACTTATACTTAGACTTGAAGAAGACATATTCACAACCTATAGTTCTTATTTATATGGCACCCCGGATGTCTATGGGCGGCGTTGATTGCTTTCTATTAAGTGACATGCCAGCTCGTTTACCTTCCTATTCCATAAAAAAACCTGTTTTCAATAAATAAATAAAATAAGTAAACAAATTCCTTTAACCTTCCTTTATATTCTTCTTCTCTTTTGATTCAGTGCTTATTTCGCATATTTATCCAAAGATAATCAACACATCTACTTCGTGTTGTTTGAAGGCCAGCGGTGGTCCGCTTACCTTCCGTGAAGCTTGCTCTTTGCTTATCTATTCTAAAAATAATTCACGAGTACGGCTCTATCAGGCCAAAATCAAAGCAATAAAACAAAATTGAGCATCAAACAATACGTCTCATTAGCTCAGTATTGAGCGAAATGATCTCATTACATCAATGAGTGTGAAAGTAAATAGTGATTGTATACACAGTGAAGGTAATGAAAGAAAACCCATTATATAAATCTCTTACTTGCAGTGATTTATGTTGTACGATAATATGAATTGATTTTATGAGTCAACCTGTATTTCTTTCTTTTACCTGTATAAAACAAGGCCATTCAATTTCTTTCCGTGGGTGGCATACGAAGCGATTAGGGCAGTTTATACTAGTGAATGGACAGCGTGTTTCGGAAGACCAACGATAAGGTTGAATAACTGCATTGAGGAGGACATGGTGGCATGGGAAGATCTGGGGCATGGGGCCATGCTTCCAAAAATAGGAATAAATAGGGAAAAATTGTGCTGGAGGCCAAAACTCATCCTGAGTTGTAGTGCCAGTGGAAGAGAAGGAAAGCTTGCCTATCTGAGTAATAAAATCTTATTGGCGATCTCAATCCGCTTTGGAGGAAGTTCTTTGACCATTAATAAAAATTAATACAGAAATGTAGCTAACGATTACCACATTAGATCTTCTGTAATATTGATATTAAGGCATACGATTCACATGGATCTCTCTCACTCAGGAACAAATTTATGTCAAAACCAATTTCTCTTTAGATGTGTTTGTCGAAACTTCGCACGGAAAACGTATCAATTTCTTTATTTTTCAAGGAATACTTGTTTTGCTCAATACTAAAAGTAATAAACTACCCCGCGTCGAAAACAAAGTAGCGCTCAAGAGAGTAGACACGTCTTGAGACACGTCGTCTCATACTTTTTTGCTGTTTTTTGAAAAATAATGTATTTAGCCCTACACCGATTGATCGTCTTGATTTGATTCTTGATTCTGATTGTGGTAGTTTGCAGTTGACTCATAAACTTTATTTCATAATGATTTTTTTAATATAAATAAATGTTAAAATTCTAAAAGAAATAAAATTATTATTTTTATTATTGTCAGGTACGGATAAATTTGTAAAAGCAACATTTTAGATGTCCGCAAGTAAGTTAACACTCGTCGCTAAGCGGTATTTTAGCCGTCTTGACACAAAGCAGTGGGTGCGTACAATTTCTACCACTTGACCTTGATTCGGGAATCGAAAGTAGACGCAACCGGACGCCGGGGCACCGAGGCACGTGTTTGCCGACAGCACAATGTTGTCTCATGTTAAACGGGGACTAGTTTATAACGACTGTCCACTGTTATTACTTAAAAGTTCTTTTCTTTTCTTTAATGACAATTAGTTATAACTAGTATGCCAGTATCTTAAAATGTACTGTACTAGTCAGTCTGTCACGTTACGTCTTGACAAAATGGTGGCTATTCTACCAAAACCTTCTATGGACTTTTGTAGTCAACTTAAAAAGTAACGATACACGCATTTATTTTATATCACTCCACTTATACGCTTTAACTGAACTATATTAGATTGTATAGATACCACCACAATTAAACAATATAACTGATAATAATCTAAGATTATAAAAATGAAATAAAAACACAACATCACTTGTAAGTTGGCGGGAAAAGTCCTGCTTACTAGAAAAAGTTTCGCGATTTACACACTAACATTTTCTATATAATATTTATTTATGATTTCATTTACTTCGAGTAAAATACATTACACAATCAGAAACTCTTTTATAGGACCAATGTCCTCGTATACTTTTTTACAAGGTCTCTGAAAATGTATCAAAATTATAATATAATTATAGACATGATCATAAGACAAGAACTTGAAATTAAGGTGGATTGAGATATTTATGTAACTTGTTGTTAATCATATAACTTTTAAGAACTGAAGAAATTGTAATTGTGATATATTTGTCTATTTAAATATAGATGATGGTTTGAGAGAATTCTAGTGATGTCAACAGCATTCTAGATGTTGTTTTTTTTTTAAGAAAAAGTTATGTTTGCCTGCTTATACATTACAATAAATATTCAGATTTATTCGTTTCTTTACACTTCAATATGGTAAATGAAATATTTATTAAGAAAAAAATGCAAGTATTGGTATATAATGTACATATATATTTATACATATACATAAGCAAAGTCGATTAATTTTATTATTTAAATTAAAATCAACAATAGGGGCCAGTGATAGCTGCACAAATGAGTCTAAGACCCGGCTCACTAAACGAACCAAGTCACTCGATGTCGTAACTGTACGAATCATACCAGGAGATTATAAGTAGAACGAAACAACCGTCAAGCAGCTGCGTTATGATAAAGCAATAATAGTAGGACATATTTTCGAACTGGGTTAGGACTTAAATAAAACATTAGAGTATGCATAATATATATATAGGTGTCCTTTTATTCGTATAAAAAAGCAATAGGTACAATTAAGTTCAACTTTTTTTGTTTTCTTTCATGGCAATTAAATTCAACTATTATGCCAGTGTCGAGTAAAATACAATAATATTTAATCTCTTGAAATTTAACTAGTCAGCTTATCACGTTACGTCTTCATAAAATGGTGGCGATTTTACCACAAACTGCTAAAGATTTTTTTAGTCAACTTAAAAAGTTACGATACACCCATTTATTTCATATCACTTTACTTATACACCTTAATCAAAATATATTGCATAATACGCCACCACAGTTAAACAATATAACTGATAATAATATGAGATTATGTACATGAAAAAAAAACAATACAACGTCACTGATGTAATTTGTAAGTCTAAGTTCAACTTAGAAGAACGTTTACTCTACAACTTTTAAATTTATTTTTAAATTAAAAATTAAAGGTGTCTCAACATTAAACTTAACAACTCGATAAGATGACGGGAGCAATGGCCCCTTTGACTGTTGGAATCGATTACCTGTATGTAATAATGTCATAAATTAAACAAATGAATGACCTCTTTTAAGCTGCAGTATGATGCGGTTCATTGACATGTGTCCACGAGATACTGATTGTATAATCTGTAATTGCATAGAGAATTAATTCTAAATGACATGAAAAAAATATACTAATAACGATATTTAGTAAAATAAAAAATATTGCCTTTGAAATAAACTACAACAAACATTTTTTTTCAGTCCGCCGTTCTTGGCAGAAAATTGCGATTGAATTTTTGGTTCATTCGTGGAATATATTACTCAAAAAAAGATTTTTTAAAAAGGTTTTTTAAAAAGGTTATTTTTATACTAATTAGGTTTTCCATATATTTTATTCAGTGCAATCTATATTGATTACTATCTAGATTTTCTTCATTTTTAAATTGGAATCTAAATATGTGATGAAGAAAAGAAAACAAGGGAGAATGAAAATAAGCAAATTAATAGATGTGTAGGATTCAGAAAATGTTATACAGTGTATATATACTATATAGTGGCGGGGAATCAATAGTCGCAGGTTCGATCCCTGCATCGGAATAAATAAACGCATGCTTATACATATTTATTCCGAATCGTTACTACTGGTTACTCCACCAATTCGTATTGGATAAGCCCACCATGGGTTACCGTTCCTTCAGAGTTGAGGAGGCCCGTGCCCGTCAGCAGTGGGACCTATATGGGCTGTGAAAAAAAATATATATGTATATGTACTTAAAATATAACATATAGCTTAAAAAGTACACAACAAAGGCGAAAAAAAGAATCAATCAAATTTTGAAACTGAACAGAAAATATGAAAGAATATATCGGAAGCACATTGCAACCGAAAGATGATGTTCCTTTATTAAATAATGTTATTTTATTGTTGCCTCAAAATAAAAGCAATTGATAGAATCTTGTTGCAAATATATTGTATATGCATTTTGATAAATAAAATAATTTTTACCATTTGATATAAATAAAAATGATAACACACTTGTTTATAAAATGCAATAGTCACTAAACTGCGTCTTAATGCAAAACAGAATATCCTTATAAAATAGATATAGACACTAAATATAAGTTGAAGGAGCTAAGAAATAATAATACTGACTGACCATCTTTATATTTACATACTTAAATTATATATATTTTATGGTACGTGAACACTAAAAGCTATAACACTAAATATAATATTTTAAATAAATACAATAGTTTGCTGACTTATTGGTATAATAGTTAATTGCATTGTATTAATATTTAATAATTCAATTATGAAAATAAAAATAAATACACTCGTATCTTTGTATGTTTGTTCTTTACGTGTTGTAAATAAATATTGACACTTTTATTTACGTAGCATTGCAACCCATGCCAGTTACAGCTAGTATTTTTTTCTTTTATATATTCACACCTTTCCCCCGCAGGGGTTGGCAGAGATCACAGAGCTTCATCCGCTACCATTCATCGCAGCGAAACGGTCGCGAAATTCCATTGGTCGCTTCTCGCCCTCGTGAGAATCAGGACGTGACGGGTGGCGAACCACGTCGCCGTCATTTTTCAACAAGCTAGTATTTTGTGCATTTTTTTCTTAAATATGGTAAAGATTTTCTTCTCATATACAAATATTTACATAACTATTATACTATGCGATTCCCGAAATAGAATAGGGTCATTCTATTTCTTCCTGTGGCAGCGAATATCAGTAAACGAGTATAAACGTCTATGAGTAATAAATATCAATTTGCAGTCTCCAATCCAACTGACGCGCCACATCCCTAACTTGGGAGGGAGACAAATGTTCAGCACGGAACTGTTACTACTGTATTGATGATGAGGATATGACTTACATCCCATTGTCAGAGATCCGCTCACGATATTAGGTCTAAATTGCTCCTCCTTGTTCACGCTATTACAAATCATAGCTATCATAGGGCAGCAAGCTTTACAAAGCGATTATACGCCAACGTGTTTTTATTGAAATAGTATGATACAGCTTGTGGTCAAAAGGTCATAGACGACATTTCTCAGCTTTGAATGATATTTGGAGGCCATTAAAACAGTGTTTGTGATTCAAACGCTTGTTTTTATTATTTCCTTTTATATTATACAAAATAGGATATGGCACTTTTTATTCGCTACGTATGGGTAAGCTTGTAATAGTTATAATAAAATATAGAGCTTAAATATTGCAATTTAATGGCATTAATGTTAACAATAATAAATCATTAGCATAGGTGTATGTTATAAATACATAAATTCTTATATTTATACTAAAATACATATGTATATACTCATCATCATTAGATTACGGCAGTCTACTGCTGGATAAAAGCTTACAACAAAGCACGCCATACGGCCTGGTCTTCAGCTTGATACATTTAGTTTATGCCAGCAGCCTTGGGCATATATTGCGCACACCACGTTAGCCAAGAAGCAATCTTTTTTCCAGAGCTCGTCTACTCTAACGATGGTCGCTTCTGTGGGCAACGGGTGACCAATCTATTGTCATTTCAATTTGCTCTTTTATAAGATAAAAGAAGAAGAAGATAAGGAAGGCAAACGAGTAAACAAGTCGACTGATTGAAAAGCATTTAACGCCGCCCATTGATTTATGTAAAATGTGTAGGCTTTATCAGTTTGCTTTTTTTGGGGTAAAAAGGCAACCGAGTTAGCATGCTGTTAGGGATTGCAATACCGTAAAATGGGATCACGAATTCCCGCAGGATCCCGCTGCTTTTATTAATCTGCTGGATCCCGCACTTTCAAACCTGCAAATAAAGAAATTAGCGCTAAAACTTTCGCGTAAATCGCGAGTAAAAAAAAGGCTCTTTCTAAGAGAAAATTGTGATTTGATTATTAATCATTATATAAATAAAACTGAATTAAAAATACACTGTTGTTAGGAGTAAGGGTAACATTAAACAAAACTATAAAACTATGCCAAATAATTAAAGTTGTATATAAGAAAACAGATTACTAATTACTTATACTTAATTAATAGAAAAGAAATAATTTCTGTTGCTTAATATAAGAAATGTTGATTTTTACACAAAAATCTGTAGTTGCAATTTGATTTTATAAGATAATTTGAATGATGCGGGACTGAGTGATCCGGAAAATCAATCCCGCGGGATTGTATGAGCTGGTGTATTGCAATCCCTAGACGCTATCTAATGAAGCGCTCAACGCCATCCATAGAAATATGCAATACTAGATTGCAGAAACATTGCTAGCCTTTGAGAAATGTCTAAGGCTTTAGAATGTTTCCAAAGTCGTATCAGTTGCTTACTCATAAAGCTATGTCTTGGATTCACATTCAATCGATCGTAAGATTACAAGTGGGTTTTTATCACTCAAGTAGATAATGCTGCCTATCTACTATTTGTTTTCATAGATGCCTTGTACAACAACCTCGGTTAAAGGTAGCAGTAAAGAAAGCGTACGTCCAAATACTTTCTTTGCTGCTAATAAAAATAAATTAACTACAGCGGAATGCAATAAGAATACACGAGTTCTGTGCGGTGTTAAAAGGTGAAAGTAAACAGGGTATATTTTTTTATACGTAAAGAATTTGATATCAACAATGTCTTTTTGTCTTTCGCTGATTGTTTTCTAGCCCTTTTGGCTTGGATGATTTGGAGAGATCTTTATTTCTAACTTGCAAATATACTTGCAACTAAAAATCAGTGTTTAATCTAAATTCTTCGTAACCGAATACAACAATTTTTTTTGTCATATTAAGGAATAATTACTAGAGTATTAGGGGAATGTTGGATAGAAGGAAAATAGTTTCGATCGTGATATATATCCGGCACCTTTTAGCGGCATTTAATCTAACAACAAAACTAAGTGGGTTACTGTATGTATTGTGTTAGCGACTTGCTTATTTAACTACTCTACCGAAAAACAGCCGTCAGCAAATCACTGCTTCGCAACCACTGTCAACAATCCCAAACAAACACCACCACTCTTCCACAATGTACACGACACGTGTTTCGCCTCAACACGAGACATGATCAGGTATAGTCCAATAGATTCTACGGAAGACAACACAACACACTTAACGGTTGTCTTCATTTCCACTTCTTCCAGTAAAAAAACACACATTATTATTTTTCTATTATTGTTAGCCTGTCGCGGAGCTTAGCTAAGTAAAAATATAGAAATATAAATGTTTATTTGTGGCACTTTTTTACCCAATGCTAAAATTAAAACTTAAATAGATATTGAAGTGGTAGTGTGTGTTTGGTGTTGTGTATAGTGATTGGTGGGTGGAGGGTTGCTGGTCGTTTTTCGGTAAGTTTTTGGTTTAAAATTCGAAATAAATTCACTTCATCCAACAGGAAAAAACGCACATTATTAATTTTCTGTTATTATTTTGCTTGTCGCGGATCTTAGCTAAGTAAAACTTTTGACTGTCCACATAGTGATGGATTTCCGCAAAGTAACGCCTGACTCCATCAATAATATGCACTCTGTATGGCATCTACGATATTTGGAAAGTTAACCGTCAAGACGTAAAAAGTAAAAATATAATTAAAATGCATAACTCATCAGTGCCCCATTAATGACGGACAAACAAAAGAAAGTTATCAGTACATCCGACATAGATATATTAACATTGCTAATGTCGCGTCCGTCTGTATGTCTAGAACACGTTCTACTAATACTAAAAAGGATTTAGAAAGTTGTATTAGAACGCTACATCCGGAGAGATTTCCTATGTTTTGATGTAAAAAATGTATTCGATGCTCACTTTTAGAATTTCAATCTCGACGTAAAGAAATCGAAGGGAAATGATGTGATGAAGGAAATATATGTAGGTGTTATTTCATTCGGTTATCACGTAATTGTATAGCCATATATGACTGGGACGGCTCGAGTAGGAATATCACAATCTCACGGAATATCGGTCGTAATTTTTTTTGTAGGATAGGAAGGCAAACAGGCAGGTATGTCACTTGATGGAACGCAATCGACGCCACCCATACAAATCCTCAGTGTTATATGCATTCAGAAGTATTGCCGATAACGATGAGTATTGATATTTGGAAATCAAACTCTGTTTCTCTTCTTTTACTTCCTTTTTATCACTCTATGATTTCTTTCTTCCTCTATAAATCTTGTCTTCTTAAATACCTTGTAATAGTGAGACGGGCTCATTATTTACATCACAGCAATGAATCTGCAGTGTCCTTCGTACAGAAATTCATGGATCACCGTGATATTTTATGATCAGGTAATGCTTGATCGTTTACCTACCTCATCAATAAAAAAATATTCAAAATGGGTATATCGCTTTTATGCCATATCAGTATTTGGTCCTACTAATATAAATTACGTTATTTTTATGCTCTAAGGTAGGCAACGCTTCTGTGGTGGCCTTTCTATATTGGAGCTGACTAGATTTTGAAATTACACAGCCGAGTGGTGATTATTTACTTATCAGATGACGTTAAATTGTTTAAAAACCTCTTATAATCGTCAGAACTCAGTTCGCTTTAAATAAATTTAAAAAACTAGATAGTTCGCTTCGCGCAGTCATTTAGTTCGCTTCTGTCTTTTTTATGGAATAGGAGGGCAAACAAGCAAGTAATTCGCCTGATAGAAAGCAATCAACGCCGCCCATACACAAACGCGACACCGCAGTAGTCACGGAAGCGTTGCCGGCCTTTTAGGTATATATGTCTTTCAGAAGTATAATCAAATGCATCACATCAATGATTGAATCATTTAGTCACGATAGTAAATCAGTTTGATGGCTTCATAAACCTCATAAGTTAACAACCCCTCAGAGCAGTTAAATCCAGAGGACGCTCTACCCACGACGTGGTAAATACGGCCCTTTGAATTGATTCTGACATAAAAACTTCATCAAGTTATTGAGTCCACTTATTCTTAAACAGCAACAACGGTATTCAGAGTGCTTAAGGCGATTATGGGTTTTGACCAAATCTGTGAGCTTTGAGTCGGGTTTGAATTAACATAAAGATATATACATATATCTATCCAGGTCATCTGCTCATTTGGACACTGCTGAGTCATATGTCACTGATTATGAGTACACAGAGATATTCCACAAATAACTTTTATAGGTGAATCTAATTGGGTATGGATAGATTAATTTAAAACTGCCATGTTCAATACATCTATTGTACTTTTTGGCAACTTATGATTTTTCCTTTTTTAATTTCTCAAGTTACTACAAGAAGAACTGCTCTTTCCTAAACGAAAAACCTTTATCAAGGAGACACTATTCATTATTGACACTCCGAGCATATTCGGAGGCTTTGTGAATAACTTAAGGGAGCAGACTGACCATCAGTGATAGACTTTCGGCACCATAAGAGAGGGATAAGCTAGACACAGCACAGTAGTGCTTGTTTTAGATATACAGATCCTTTTCTAACGTTTTGTATTAATTAACTGTGCTTTATTTTTCAGGTAAGTTGCAGTTATTTTGTAGGCGCGCCTGTTCCTTGTAATAAGTAAGTCGTTTTTGCAATATTTTTTTCTAATTACGATTCGTAACAAATAAAGCAAACTTTTTTATTTTTTCGTCATTAATACCAATATGTCTTGAATAAATGGTGGCGATTCCAACAAGACATGATATGGCTTTTTAGTGTTAAAATGTCAATATGCACGAATTTATTTCATATTAATTCTCTTATACGCTTTAATCAAATTATAATGACAAAGCAGAACGCTACTGTAGTTATACAATATTATTTATAACAGTGAAAGTTAATGAATACAAAATAAAATTACTATGACAATAAAAAAAAATTCAAAGTAAATGTCCACTTTTGAAAATACCCAAAACAAACTTGGCGGCGTACTGTGTCGTCCGAAGTGCAGAAGATGAGCTTATCCTGGAGCTAAGTGAAGAGTATGGCCTCCGACAGATCGAGATGGAGAAACGTTGTGTCTGCCCTATGCCCCACCAGGGGGACTTAAAAATCAGAGAGAGAGAGATAATGTCTACTTTTAAGATTATTTGAATTAAATTCTGATAGTAATAATAAATCAAAATCCAATGCGAAGTACTTGATCTAAAATGTGAATATCATATAAGGAAAGAAGTTTCAAACGTATTATAATAATGAATATTTATTATTATTAATATTTTAAAATTAGGTGTTGTAATTTTTGGAGTAAAGCGTTCCCCTACGTACGAGATTGCGCACGTATAACGGTGGTCCACTTTATACACCATATGTGATGTTTTTAAGAACACCCTATTAGTGTTGTGACCGTTCTTAGGCTATCGACTATATAGTTAACAAAAGACAATAACGACAGAAGTAGAGATTTATTATTATTATACGAATCTCTGGTTACATATAATATTAGTAGAGTATAGTGGTTGAGCCATAATACTATAGTGTGCCGGCCGTGCTGCTACGGCGATACACAGGATCTTTACGGGGTTTTATCTTCGATAAAAATGAAATTCTTCCAAATGAAATTAATTTATTTTTCTATTCACTGTACATTTATATCTTATTCATACTTTATTCACATATATATTCATTTTTTTATGCCGGACAGGTGACATGTCTATCGAAAGACATCAGTCAAGCTAATCTTATTGTTTTTCTAAAACAAATTATTTCTTTTTTACATTAAAATTAGGGATTTCAAAAGAAATAATATAATATAAAAGGTTTCTATTATATTCAAATAAAAAGTTTTAATACATTAGTGTAACATTTATCAATGTATGACTACAGTACCTTCTATAATTGGGCCGGCTGGAGAATTATCATCTCATAGAAAGATGATGTAATATTCTACTATTTTCCTGTTTCGTACGGTGGGTGCAGCGATCTTGAGGCCTAATTCCTTCGGCCTTTCTTTATTTCCTTCTCCCCGTCCTATAACTTCCTTCTTTCCCTCCTATTGAATACTTCTTTCGCTCTAATAAATACATAATTTCCCTAAGATATCAAATTGTGCCTCACCATTAAGAAAAAAAGTAACTCATGTATGCAATATTTACGTTGTCGTAATTGATTCCTATAGAATTTCATGGCGTTAAGAAAAAAATCAAGCGCATTAAAAAATTTCTCATTTCACGGATTCGGGCTTCAGATAAAGCTGATACAAAGTTAGAAAAATGTCACAAAGAGGCGGAAGTGAATTATTAGCATCAATTTAACGGTGTTTAGTTTTATGCAAGCCTATTTTCGATACAAGCAGTCCCATTGTTAGCGAAATAAGCCGTGTCCTTGTAACATTTTGTGAATATAATCGATTTCTAAGTGCCTTTTGTCGCCGAACGTGATGCAAAGGAATGTTTCAAATAATTACATGAATGATCTCATGAACATGTGCAACAATATGATGATTTTTTTAACAGACGTGCTTGGAATTATATTATTTTAGGTCTATATAATGTATTATTCCTTATCAGGGCATTGTTAAAATTGTTTCTGCGAGGCAGTAAAAGTATATATTTCTATTTTATATTCTATACGATCATTAGAAATAAAATTGTTTAATTTTCACGTTTTATCTCTAACTGTAACTTTTGTAATGAACTGTGAAAATTTTAAATAAATAACTTAAAAATAATACTTCAAAATAATGTATAATATTTTTATTTACTTAAAAATGAATTGAAAAAATAAAAATTTGTTAAGATAACCCATCTTAATGCCCATTTCTCTAGAAATGGAAAGGCATCTGGCCGCTTGATATATAGGGACTGTAAAAAAATTCAAATGGCAAAAATTTAAAGAGAGAGAACCTTTGCGTTTTTATCTTTATTGATCTGAAATTATTATATAAAAATATACATATGTATTAATTAAATAAATCTTTTATAAGATGCAGGCTAGCTTCAGCTAATATTATTAGTATATCGATATCGACAAACACGTTGCACCTGTCTCACGTGACTTTAGAACAATGGATGATCGTAAGCGTTGTAGAATGGCGACGAAGCGCATCCAAACTTGGTACGGTGGGTGACCACACTCACGCACTATACAGAGACATGGGTATGTATTGAAATTATAAGTTGTAAGCCTGTCGTATTTATGGGCCGGTTTTACCGGGGACGTACCTTGCCAACACAGATTATCGGCATCAAACGGTAGCAGTTACCGCGTTTTCTAAGGTCAGTGTATGGATGAGGAGGCCCAATTCCTATACCTCTCCTATATATCCTTCTTCCCATTTTATTACAACACTATCCTAAGATAGGCATCATATGTGTAGACTTTTGTGGAGATTGTATAGGTGGCGTTGGTTGTTTACCATCAAGTTATACATACGCTTGCTCTTACATACGTTTTTAGAAGGGGGAAGATAACAATCAAATAGGTCGTGTGATTGTAAATATTCACCTATAGACATCTGTGAAATTAGGGACATTGTGGGTGTATTGCTTGTCTTAAGATATGGGGTAATTCTTTGGGGCTATTAAATTAATAAGTTCTTTAAAGGTGATTTGAATTCTACGTGTTTTTAAAATGTCATTGTTTTTCTAGAAGCAAGCATTTTGGGTAATCATTATCAATCCTGCAACATAAGAGGATTGTCGATATATCGTAGGGCCATAGAACAAATATATCATGTTGTTTGACTGTCAGACAGTGCTAGTTCTCGAACTAAATAGTTAGTAAAAGTACATAAGCGTTCCCACAGATGCCACTTTCATTATAATTTATTAAGTAATATGGCATTTATTCAATATAATAAATAAAAGGAAATAATTGTATTATATACTAATCAAAGCGACACCACCTTTTAATTTCGTCCAAACCTTCAACGCCAACATGCATATCAGCCATACAAGCATACACTAGTTGTGTGTAAATTTCACATTTTTGTACGCTCATTCGAGTCTCATCCATTTGTCCGTATCGTACAAATACCGGAAATTCCGTAGCGTTTGAAACTCGCTGTCACCCTACACTTCTCGGCGCAAGCTCTGTGTTACTCGGTCGTTCCCATGACCCAATAGTCAGGTGAATATAAAAAGACGTAAACATCAAGCTTGCGTCTACGCTGTGGAAAATCTCACAGTTAAATTATATTGTGGCAACACTACATATCTAATCCAGATTAATGTTACAATTAAATGCTTATGGCATTGCGGATATCTATGGGTGGCGTTGATTGCTTTCCATTCCTGCTCGTTTGCCTTTCTATCCCATAAAAAACGATGAACGAAAATCCTCTCTATGTGCTTTAACCATATATATATTATGGTAATTTTCCTTAAAAACTCAGATCATACGCGAGAGAGAAAATAACTCATCAATGATGAAAATTTATGAATCAGTTATAAAACTAATGGTATATGTATCGTATAAAATAGGAAATGTTGTTCGATCTTGTCTGCTTAGATGGAATGGCATCTGGTTTTGTGGGTCAAACAGAACACGTTCTACTTCTCTTAATAATATTCAGTGATTATTCTGATCGCCATATTGTTAATAAGCAAGTTTAATTAAACTCGATAAAATGATTTAACACTAAATTATTTGTGACGGTGATAATCGAAGCTAGGCAAGGGGTGATAACCGAATACAAACCTTCTCATTTTATGAAAATTATGTGTTTTATTGGAAAATTACATGTGTAAAGGGCTATGTCTAATCGTCCATAAATAGGGGGGGGGGCAATGGTTTTTTATGGGATAGGAAAGTAAACGAGCAAGCGTGTCACCTGATGGAAAGCAATTAACACCGCCCATAGACATCTGCAGCGCCATAGGCAGTGCGGAAACGTTGCCGACCTTTAAAGAAAGTGTCAATATGGGAGGGGGAAGGTGTTGGGCCTTCGGAGCTCAGCCGCTCATCGTACGAAGCGCAGTAGCTAAGCTACTACTCAAACGCCAATTTTCTGCGAAAGTGTGGTACTTTCCCGGACGAGCCGGCCTGTTCATGCTACTGACAAATATTATGCCATTCTTGACAAAGTATTTGTCTGCAGCGTGGCTCTACCACTATCAAATTGATTTTCCCCATTTAGGTCCCACTGCTGAATATATGCAATAGGACATATATGGGTTGTTATAAATGAATTTTATTGTAAAGACTGAACTTGATATTAACTTAGAAATATGGGGAAAAAATGTGAAATATATACAAATATACACAACTTTTTAACAATATATTGATTAACTAATTAACTCTGTAATAAAGTTACCGCTTTCGGAGACATGCTCATGGGTACAATTTCCACTTTGCCCTACCCCACTTACCAAGTCTGAGTGACTCGAAAATCTATTAATGATAAAGCGTGGTGTGTTAATACCTATTTCTTTTCAAAGGGCCTATGCCCTAGTGTTAAGCATCGAACATATATATATATATATATATATATATATATATATATATATATATATATATATATATATATATATATATATATATATATATATATATATATATATATATATATATATATATATATATATAATGTGTGTGTGTATGGGTATTAAAAAAGCCTTCTGTTCTAGGTTATGTTATTAGTATTTAGCCCAATTCATAACCTCTTCCTTTATTTCCTTATTCCCTTTTAATAATTTCCCTTTTACCCTGCCAGTATTCACATACAACAAGGGTAAATTTAAGTTATAACCACTTTTAAATATTAGATCCCGTCTGGTTCTGATGTGAATAGTTTCCTAAACTGTTACAAAATATTTAAGAAAATACTGGACATTCTGTATAGCCTTATCGGTGCTAGTGTTGCGTTGCAGACACCTGATACAAGACGAAATGTACTTAGCGCCAGATATTGCATAATTGTAAGTTGGCGTTACGTAAAGTTTGTGACAGGCTGGTGGAGAGAAATATGCAATTCTTCGGTGTTTACTTTGGTTTCTTATAAGATATTTTTGTTTGGAATGGCTTTATTGTTTCTGGGGACTGTACAAGTTGTAGGATTCGTGGCGAGAGACCTACAAATTGCAGACTGGGGAGAACAAAACCAGCCTTAGAATTAGTACTAAAAAAATATATTATGTCTCATTATCTAAATCCTTTTGTTAGGGCTATTTAAGAGGTTAACGTAGGTGCCCACAGAAATACAGGCAATAAATAGTTTATAGTTTATTTTATAATCCGTAACGTAATGTAAATTACTTCATTTTTAATTCTATTTTTATACACAAAGTATTTCTTGCTTTTTGTTTTGTGGATAGATTCACCTGTTATTTTTTCAAATTAAAATAATTATAACGACCGATTGGCTCAGTGGCGGGGCCCTCCGTCCGCGGAGTCAATGGTCGCGGGTTCGATTCCCGCATCGGATTAAATATTTATATGGATTTATAAATGTTTATTCCGAGTCTGGTAACCCCCCCAATCCGCATTTCCTTTCCTGCCCCTTCCTTTCTTCTCTATCCTTTCCCTTCCTCTCCGCCAATCCACGGTCTGCCGTGCCAATGGATGCGTGGCTAGGGGCGAGCCTAGTCGTAAAAAAAACGTGCCGATCGTCCCGGGGTCGGGCTCCCCCGGGGACTTTGGTGCCTTACCTCAGCATGCAGGGCTCTGCTGGGGCTGACCTCCATCCTCCCTTGCGGCTCGTGGGATTCACTAAGACGAATTTAATATACCTAATTTGTCGAAAAATGACGGCGACGTGGTTCGCCACCCGTCACGTCCTGATTCTCACGAGGGCGAAAAGCGACCAATGACAAGCCGTTTCGCTGCGATGAATGGCAGCGGATCGAGCTCTGTGGTCTCTGCCAACCCCTGCGGGGGATAGGCGTGAATATATAAATGAATATATATATATATATATATTTATAATACACTAATACATATACTATGTGAAAAAAGTAACAAGTTTTATAGAAACATCTTTTTTGTTCGAACATTGCATTTGCATATAATTGGCTTATGTATATTTAATATTTTTTTTGACGCGCAAGCGGATCACCTTTTGGTAAGCAATCGCGGCCGCCAATGAACATCTGCAGGATTAAAATGTGATTGTAATGATTAAAATGAGGAATTTGAGCAGTGGGAGAGGAAGAAGGATTTTACTGAGGAGAGAGAGTTTGCAAAAAAAGAAATTCATGGAAGTGGAGAAGGAAATAAAGGAAGGTGAAATAAATTGAGCTTCCGGATCACTATACTCGCCATATGAAACGCTCTGTGACGCTCTGGTACTTCTCTAGTCGAAGGCCCCATTTTTCTCTTGGCTTTTTCACCATTGTATTCTGGTATTGACGACCAATAGGGTCAACGGCGGGGCCCCCCGCTTACGGAGTTAGTGGTCGCAGTTTCGATCCCTGCAGGTAATCCCGCCTATCCGCATTGGACCAGCGTGATGGATTGAATTCCGTTCCTTCAGAAATAGGGAGGCCCGCGCTCAACAGTGAGACGTATAAAGATTTTGTTATTTATTAATAACATTAACCATGCTCTTGATCAACATTTGATAAACAAATAACATTCTACAAAATGCTTGATAAAATTTTATGTAAATGATTCTCAATTATTTATTTCGTCAAATCTACATTTGTAATGTATGGCAATTAAAAAAATTCTGGTATATTTTGTTTGATTCTTCGTTCGTGGAATAAAATTAATATAAAAATAATATAAAACAACCGGCATTGCATTTTTGTTTCAAATTAAGGTATACATAAAAATAAGGAAAATTAACTAAATAATAACACGTTTATCATTTATGTTAATTTATTCTTAACTTTTTTCTCATTGGAAACGGTATCGTATGGCCGAGATAAATTTCGTATCGAGTACAATAGCCAGAGAAATAGCCAGAGGAAGATGCACGGAGTTTTTATAACTTTTTATCGAAACGTACTCTTTTTCTATTTATTAATTATATTAGAAGGCAAAAGATAAAACGTGTCGCCCTAATCCTAAAAATCTCTAGATCAGCTTTATTTTGTTTTTCTTACTAAATGTAATTTTTCACGACAGAGATTCAAGATACTTATCAAGCAGTGACAGTGAACTATTTGATAAGTATCTTGTAATTTTCCCGTCTTGGTATTATTTCACTATTGTTTATAAATAATAAAATAACATAAAAATAATATCTTAAATTTAAGTTTTAATTTTTGCTGTAATATTTATAATTTTCATTCTGTTCATTCAAGTCTGCTTCACAAGCTCAGAATCGCTTAGAGCTATGGTAGGCTCTGGTAGATATGATTCTGAATGAACAAATCCGCCAGAGAACTAAAGTCACCGACATAGTCTTCGAATTAGCAAACTAAAGCAGCAATGGGCTCGTCACGTTTGTCGGAGATCCGACGATCGTTGGAGCAAACGAGTGCTGGAGTGAAGACCGCGTCTCGGCAAACGTAGCGTGGGACGCCCCCCGGCTAGATGGTGCGACGATTTGCGCAGAGCGGTTGGCAGAAACTGGATGCGTGAAGCCGAAAATTGGGCTAGGCGGTGCTTTTTGTAGGAGGCCTATCTCCAGCAGTGAGCTGCCGCAGGTTGATGCGATGATTTTAAATTCCACCGATATAAATTACGGGATCATTAAAAATTCTTCATCAAATTGTTTCAAGATAACAACCTCAATGAAAATTGTCGCTATCTCTTTGATAAATATATGACATATTTCTGCCATTACGTAGCTGTGTTTCCCAAATAAGGTTCATCAAAATCCTGGAATTATGAACTGGCGATGAAAAACGAATATATTATTTTCTAAGTTTCAACGACGTGTCAGAATGTGGATAGTCAAAAGCTTTACTTAGCTAAGATCCGCGACAAGCAAACAATAACAGAAAATTAATAATGTGTGTTTTCCTGCTGGATGAAGTGGATTTATTAGGAACTTAAACCAAAAACTTAACCTAACTTGCTTGTGGCGAATCTTAGCTAAGTAAAGCTTTTGACTGTGCACATAGTGGTGGATTTTCGCAAAGTAACGTCTGACACCATTAATAATTTGACGTATCAGAACTTCATGTGCGTCTTGGTGAAACAAATGTATGACGTTCTGATTCATAAAATATGTTCAGCATTAAAAAGCAATTATTGTTGGTTGCGTTGTAAATAACTTAGTCATTATTGAGGCCATGGTATTCGGTTATCACAAAGTTTTAAAGAGTTAGCTATTCAGTGGGCGTATTTATAAATAATTGATAAGCCTCTCGTTTTTAATAAACAGGTTCAAGGTTTCTTGTAGAAGGTGTATGGGTGTTATATAATTGAATGGTTCTTGGTTTTCATCTTTCAAATGCTTTATTTAACTAAAACAATGATAATATAATAACAAATAAGGTAATAACTTTTTCTGAACCGATACGACATTGGCACCTTCAAAAAACAAGCCTACACGTACCTAAAAGGCGAGCAACGCTTCCGTGACTCCTGCGGTATCGCGGATGTCTATAGCCAGCGTTGGTTGCTTTCCATCAGGTGACACGCTTGCTCGTTTGCCCTCCTATACCATAAAAAAACAACGTCCTGAATCGGTCACACGGGGTAATAATAATAATAATATTTTATTTTCTTAACACATGTTACAGGACTCGATCCCTCCCTAGGACTCCCTGTCTTGTGGGAAACTAGGCTCTTCCCTTCGTAAATAATACAAAGAGGTGACTGACATGCTGGGTGATATATTTGCAAACGGATTAATCCCACCACCGCAAAGTGCCTGATGTTGATTGGTGTTCCGATAGTGACCCCTTTAGTAACGCATCTGAGGAGTTCATCTCTATGAGCAGCGGTAATCACTTATGACAAGTCGACCCGCATGTTCGGTGCATGCTATTAAAAAATTCTCATATCAAGAGGCTTCTTCACGATATCGCCCTTATCGCTCGTATGTTATTTTTATTTAATGTGAGAACAACAGCTTATTCCAAGATACATAAGATATAAGACAGTTATATAACAATAAAGCCAGTTACTGCTCTCTCATAATAATGTACTAAAAATAAGTTAAGAGTAGCACGTTAAAAAATTTTACAGTGTAAAACACAAGATAAAATCAATATAAAAGATGAAACAAGAAAAAATCAGTAACGACTTATCATTAAATGTTAGCTTTGATATTTAAACAAATTGTTTATGTATGCACATGGACGTGTGTATATTATGCATGTGATTGTTTGTCTCTGTGTGAGTGTTTTTTTTATGGGATAGGAGGGCAAACGAGCAAGCGTGTCGCCTGATGGAAAGCAATCAACGCCGCCCATGGACAACCGCGACACCGCAGGAGTCGCGGAAGCGTTGCCGGCCTTTTAGGTATGTATAGGCTTGTTTTTTGAAGGTTCTAATGTCGTAACGGTTCGGAAAGACCGCCGAGGGTAGCGGATTCCACAAACTTGGTGCGTTGAAAGAAGTTACGAGAGAAACGCACCGTAGTAGATCGCCACTCATCCAGTGTGTATGTTTTTTGTGGACGTGTGTGTTTGGCGTTTTACTTTAACAGGGAGACAAATATGAAAAAAATGAAGAGCGCAATTTTAAATCCTGCTCATGTCTTCGATTTGTTCAACATTATTTATACATAAAGTTAATATTAAATTCTTGAATTTTAAGTCGAGTAATTACGAACTAGTGAAAAAAAATACTTAGTATATGTGTCTGGAATAACTAGACGTTTTGACATTTTGATCAATGCTTTATCGATACAACTTTCAAAAGTGTGTCGCTAAAAACTTTTAATGTTCGCAATTATTTCCACTATAATTTTGGCCCGATTTGAATAACTACTAAAAATAGACGCGAAGGTTTTTCTCAATGTCACCCCTTAAGCATTAAGAGAGTTTTTTTTTTCTCAGTGGCCAATTTTCATATATTATCAAAAGGAAACTTGTTTGTCTTGATTTTGTAAGCCAAGAACATTTTTTTAATCATCTCGTCTGGTGTGTATAAGGCAACCATATATTCAGTCCTTTAAAAGATACTTTTGGTCGTTAATGCTTCATTTCGCTTTTGTTACTTTTGATGTTTCGCCTTAATGACTAGTGATGTAAATATTTAAATTCATTCATAAACTTAATTTTGTATTTTTTTAGTGTGAGAATATAACGATGAGATCTAATCATACGTGAGAGATAGGTACGTGTCACGTTTAGGAAACATTAATTGATGTTAATGTGAACATAAATTGTTACATTTACAACCGGATTTTAAGCTAGTTTATGTCTTTGATCTGTGATCCACAAAATTTGAACACGTTATGTGGCCTCTTCTACTGCATGGAATCTTAGTATTTAAACCCATAAACTAATATATGATATATACCCATATCCTAATATAAACCGAGATAATGAAAATTTACCATTCGAGCCAAAAGGTTTTATGATTTCTGAAAAAATTGTATTTTATCACTCAAAAACTGTCAATTTCTACGCTGTAATAAATTTTCTACTGGTCGTGAGCAACTAAAAATAGAGCCGTGAGAATCTAGACTATTTGATGCAATTTCTTTTTCTGATCCGAATATACAATACTGTGTCATTTACATTTTCGATTTTTTGCAAATAATAGCATATTATCCGTATAAAAAAATACTAATACTGATTGTATGATAAACAAAGTATAGTTTAAGCCGGTAGATTTAGAAGCATGCAATGTTTCACAGGTTTCTCACATAATAATTTAGCAGTGAGTAAAAATTTTTGTGAATTCATTATTATTATAAAGGCGTTAAATACGAAATGAAATAGTGTAGGGAAGATCGTCATTTATACATGTACCCAAAGAGATTTCCTATATAAGGCTAACAGTACGTTAAAGGCGATATATTTTATAAAATATAAATTTTATTTACATTCGAAACTATAAAATTGTAACGTTACTAGCAATCATATCCAATTATATACCATATAGTTGAATATCATATGGCTTATAGTCGACATAACCGCAAATAAAGTCACCCTGTTATTCATATCGGTTGTCGATTATGTATAACTGTACGGCTGTACAACTGTTAAAATAGAAAAAGTCGCGAGGAAATGACGGAGGTTTGGTTAGGTAATATCAGGGAATGGACAGGGATAGCGATGCCTTGCTTAAGAAAAGATAGAATAAGCAATCTTTGCTAGTAGGAGAGAAGAGAAGAAGAACAAGCGTAAATATCAGAGTTAATTATCGCAGTTGTTAATTTCAGTGACTGATCATATTTACATTTATTATTTAACAATGTTACCACCTTGTAATGCGTATAATATAACGGTACTGACAACATTGTATTACAAATCACGAACAGGTTAATGGGTTAATACTTCCGCGATGCGATCGTAAACGCTAGTCGAAGTGTTAATATTTTAGGAGCGAATTTAAAGGGGTCTTAAATAGGTTTTCTCTAATTGGTAAGTGGTAATTTCAAACGCAAAGTGAAGCTAAATTTTTGTCCGTTATTTATTCACATAGCTTCAGACTTAGCTTCACATAGATTTGAAATAGTCTGATATTTGAGTGTAGTTAGAGAACTTATCGATATTCGTAGTCATTCTTATTAAACGAGAGCGTATGTAGGGCGCCCCGCTGGAGGTACCGCTGGAGTGACATGATCTAGGATGACTTGCGCAACCTTCAAGCCTGCAACTGACAGGAGGAGGCGCAAGACAGGGCACGGTGGCGTAAGATCTGTTCGGAGGCCAAGAAGTTAGTTAGTTACTATATTCGTATCTCTATAATCATTAGATTTACTTAAAGTAATTATTGGTCTAGTCTATCTTAAAAGTTGATCTGTATGCCGTGTGGTTCTTACCACGTAATAAGCAACCATAGACATCCGCAATAACAAGCGTTCTCCATTGCCATTGCCACATTTCCTGCAATAGAGTAAGGGGGAGAAGGATTCAGTGGAAGAGGAAGATGGGGGTTATCGTTGGGAAAGAAGTGAATCAGCCTGAATTCTCGAGTCCACTGCTGTATATGCATACATAGGTCTTTTTAATGGTGTCACTTAGCCTTCCAATCCAATCTTTATCTGCCGCCCTGTATAGATTGTTACTTTATCTGACCGGAAGGCGACTCATACTGGATTTGACAAGAAGTGATCTCCCTTCCACCTCTCGTCCATTTCATAGGTTATCATTTTTACAATAAATGTGACTATCCCATTACTAAACAATTCTATACTCAATCTCAAATAAGACCTACAAACGTGCAGGACATCAATACCCCATCGTAAATTCAAAATATCTGCCGCTAAACTAGGGGCAATTTCCTGAACCTGATACGTACACAGAATGTTAACATACAATTGTGAACGCGTTACATTAGCCTAAAGGCCAGGGTCAGCGAGGTACGTGTTAGAATGCAGTGAAACTGCTGGAATAACATTTGGTTAGAAATGAAGGCTTTCACTCCGTGTTTTGATGGTTTGTGTGACCTTAAAGCACACTCCGACTTCATCGAGTCATCATTAATTTAAAAGTTAGTTACATAGTTGGGGTTATGGAAAGTATACGGATTTTTAAAATTAAAAACTGACCCTTTCGCGACGTGCTATTTTCCTATTAAGACGGGCAGTTTTCGAGGTTCGTGGAATCTTACGCTATTCGTCATTATAGCATACATTTACCGGAAAAGTACGGTAATCGGCGTCTCTACAAGAATATTGTACTAAATTAAAAATATAAAATTGGTAACTATATACTTGTAAAAAAATATATCTAATGCGTACTTAAGATTAAAGAACTTAATATTGGGATCGGACGAAAGACATAATGGAAGGGAAAGAAGAAAATAGTAAATTATATTAAAAATACCTGCTCATGACTTTCAAAAAGCTCGTCAAAAATTACTATCTATCTTTATAAATATCTATGTCTTTTTTAATTACTCGTTTTATTAATATTTTTTTCCTATCATCCTGACGATAATGTATCACCAACCTACACCAAATTATCTTTTTAACACTGTGTCCATCCTACGGTTGTCTGGAAGAAATTTCTATTAGGGATAAGACCGCCATTTGTATATAAATATTACAATCAATAATTGTATAACTTTGTTTTTGGTGTACAATAAAACATATATCTATCTATCTATCTAAATATTTTCAGGTACACTCACAGTACCAATGGTGGTAAAAGAAAAAATATTTTATTTTACAATATAATAACAAACCATTAATTTAATAGGCATTTAAAAGCATATAAAGAAGTGATGCAATAACTCTGATGATGGAGAGGTAATAACTTATGAATCAGAACTTCAGTTACACAACCCTCGACAAAAACCTATTGTATCGCGTTGAGGCAAGTCACGATTTGGTTTTTTCGTCAAATATCATAGGCTGCTGTTGTGATCGCATCGATTACAATAAGTGAATAATCGTGATGGCTCAAAAGTAAATTTAAAAACGAAAAACTTGATAATCTTGTTTTGTTGATCAAAGAGGATTCGCTGCTAATTTTTTTGGCAAAATTAACGATAATTAGCAGATGTGATTTTTCTTGTAAAATGGGGTGAAAGTGGAGGGGAGAGGTGGCGGAAGGGGTGAGGAAAGGGGGAGAGAAAGGGGAAGGGGGTTGGGCCTCCGGAACTCAACCGCTCATCGGACGAAGCGCGGTAGCTAAACTACCACTCAGTCAGATTTTCTGCGGGAGTGTGGTACTTCCGCGGGCGAGCCGGCCCATTCATGCTACAGAAAAATATTATGCCATTTTTGACAAAGTATTTCGTCTGCAGTGTGGCTGTACCATTGTAAAAACACACAGGTTACAGTTTGAGGAGACCTTTGTGAATAAAGGCACAAAGAACACAAACAAAATTTGTTTTCGATTAAAGCTTTCACTATCTCCGTTATTAACACAATTCTCCCATAATTACAATATTGTTAATATAAAAACACTTTTGAAATATAATATAATAATCAGGGTCCAATAATGAGTAGTAAATTAATTATTAGTAATCCATCGTGGCGGGGTAAACCAAGCCAACGAATGAATTTAAGCATCCAAGGAAAGGAACATCAAGATCCTAGCTGTGCTCAATATGCCTGCTTTTTGAAATTTGAATTAAACCCACTTATTTAAACCTATCTTCTGAATTTTTGCTAATAAATACATTCACAGAGACTACTATGGGTAAAATGACGGTAGAATTAGCATGCTACATGGCGGACATCACATGCGTGAGATCAATGTATTTTGTTTTTCTTTTTCCGCATTTATAAGATTCTCGTCATGTTTCATTCAAAGAGAATTATTATTATACTAGCTTTTGCCAGCGGCTTCGCTCGCGTGGAGTTTGGTCTGTTTTGTGACAGATCTTTTTAAATAAATATATTTTTTTTTACTTAATTTATAGTTCACAATTTTGGTCATAGTGGCTTCCACATCAAAGGAAGATATATGTTGTCGCTGACTTTTATTTAGAACTATTCAAGACAAACATTCCTACGGTACATCATTTTTGTGTAACTCCAATGGCATAGGCAGCGTACGCCAAGATAGCTCTCAGAAGCCAGATTGTTTTCCGACTTAATTGACATGTATCGATATATTACGACCAAAATTACATAAAATCATTATAAATTGTAGCCTATATGTTATTCCGATGTATAAACTATATTAACTGTAAAGTTTCATCCAAATCCGTCCAGTAGTTTTTTCGTGAAAGAGTAACAAACATACATACAAACTTTCGCATTTATAATATTAGTAGGATTATACTGTGTTTTGTTTGGCGAGTGCAGGGATCTGAAAAATCTTTCTTCCGAACCTTCCTCTCAATAACCACATCCTTACTCTAAGGTAGGCGACGTATCTGCGTATCTTTATGCAGCATACTCATGGGCGGTGGTGGCTACTTAGGTGACCAGCTAACTTGTCTGTTTCTCGAACAAAAACTAATGTACATTTAAAAAAAGAACTTTTTTTTTTATGCACTGACTCAATATGAGTCTCCTTCCACCAATAACAATCGTCACTTCGATCAATAAAAGAAATAAACCAAATTTTATTTGTACGACAAAAATAAATATTGAAACGTACCAACTTGGACAGTTTTATTACTGTGTTACAGTGAATGGTGTTGATTACATTGAACTTAGTTATGAGGTTAACTTTAAATTATTTAGTTATCGAGCAAGACTTATTATTTGAAATATAGAGTTTTGTTCAATGGCATAGTACTAAATTTATTTCTATTATTATAGGGCAAACTTGAAAAAGATTGATAATGTAATTGGTTCAGTGGTGAAATTAGTGCTTTCGTATTTAATGGTCGCGGGTTCATTGAAGAAGAAAGTCTTGGCTGCGCAATATCGATCATAACAACAAATATTCGACCACATTTATATATATTAGATTATGGGTCAAATAATCCTTGGTTGAAAGTGGTAGTTGGAAATCTATTTCTGTCAGAGCTATAAAAAGAAGATGAACTATTGAAATATATATTTCATATCACATATCGAAATATACATATATTTCAATAGTTCATTTTTATTTTACAGTCCAGTAGTGTAGTGTATCAAAATTATTTCTTTTAAAAGTTATAAAACCTTTTTTAAATAAACTAATCTTGTCAAAGTAAGTTAATTTTAAGATTTAAAATTTGAAAAATAATTATTTTATTAAAACAATGAAATAAAATAGTCAGGGCTTTTCCCGCCAACTTACATAGTGACGTTGTGCTTTTATTTCATTTTCATAATCTTATATTATTATCAGTTATATTGTTTAATTGTGGTGACGTATTATACAGTATAGTTCGATTAAGGCGTATAAGTGAAGTGATATGAAATAAATGCGTGTATCGTGACTTTTTAAGTTGACTGAAAAAGACCATGGAAGGTTTTGCTAGAATAGCTATCATTCTATCAAGCGATAACGTAATAAACTGACTAGTTATATTTTAAGAGATTTGATGTTATCGTATTTTACTCGACACTGGCATAATAGTTATAACTAAATGCCATCAAAGAAAAGGAAGAGAGTCAGTCATGTTCATCTTTCGTACATTGAGTAGTATTGTCTACTGAAGCCAAATGTATTTTTGCGCGATCGAGTAATAAAAATAAAGAAGTACAAATACGATTTTCAATTGAGAAGCTTCTCAAGATCACTACACTAATGTAACGACAAACAAATCGAAGTTTACCAGTACGTTTCACAGTCGATTGGTATCTTTATTTGCCCACTTATTTCTTAGTGAAAGTATTTTGGACGTTAGGTCGTGAACGCCTTTGCTCGAGGGCTTGTGGAAAGCGAAGTCGTTGTCTATTGTTATGGCTCTGCAAATAGCTGTTAATTTACTCTCGGCTAGATCCCGCCTTTCATTTTCATTATATGCGGAAGCTGAATGGGTATTTGTTTGGTAATAGATTTTCTATACATATATGCTTTTTGGTTTGAGGTTGCAATAATATTATCGAGAAGTTAATAATTTGGATAAAATTGTATACTGACCTTAATCCAGTATCTATAAACGTCTTACAACAGATAAATCTAGCAATGTTCAATTCTTACTATTAGTTCACACTTCCCCTATATATATTTATATATCATACTCAAATTTTCAACAGTTAATAAAATACTTTTTATTCATCCACCCAAGTTCACACTTGGTGTTAATGTAGTTTTCCTTTTTCAAATATTAATTCATTAACTAAGTTCAATTAATAATAGGAATTGACTTTTTTGTATTACTTGTTTTATTGCTAGAGAACGAGTCTATATTTTAAAACATCGGTAGTTATTTGTTTATGCTTTAAAGATTGAATTATATTGATAATAGCTTTATACGTAGTAAAATAGTAAATGCATATTACGTTTTGTTTTATCAAAAATTTAGAGGTTATGTTCTTCTGGAATCTAAATTTTTAACGATAAGAACTTACAGTCATTGTAAAACAAATATTTAGAATTTACGTTTAATTATAAATTAGATTCTACTTTTAAAACCTTTCACAATAATCACGAGCAAGAGAACTTATGTATACATTCCATCTTTTATTGTGCCACCGCCATTTTGTTTACGATTCAATAAACATAATGGCGAACATCAATTAACCGAACCTTCGTAAAATTAATGTATGTAATAAAATTTTGGTGTATACTACTCATCTGGATTGATGACGCGTGGAATTTGATGTTATGTATTAAGACATGTAACTATTACAATTTGTTCATGCGTAGGTGTTATTTAAACATTAAAAAAAATTGTAAGTTACAAGAGTGATGTGCTTCGTACACATGAAATGAATCTTTATTAAAATTATTGATTTAGTTTAAATAAATTAATAGATTAAAAACCACGCCTTATAATGGCGAATTTAAATATTAATTACATACATGAAATATTGGAACAAGTTTATACCAATACTAGGATCGTAGTCTAAAAGAAGTTATTGAATGAAATAATAATGAACGAAGTTAATTATTATGAAGTTTTCACGCTCAACGACGCGAAATGTGTGACGGTGATTCCAATGGATGATCTAATAACTACGCATGATAAAGAACTTGAATAATTGTCAGAATGTGGTACAAGTGAAAAAAGATAGCATCAACTCATTGACTTTTTATGTGTATTATCAAATATTATACATAGCCAGGTTTTAAGTGTTATGGTTTGAATAAAATAAATAAATTATACTTGAATACTTGATTGCAAAATATGTACTTACTTATTGTACATACATATCATCACATCTGTTTCCCGTAGGGGTAGGCAGAGACCGCAGATCTCCATCTGCTACGATTTCAGCATAATTTCCTTCCTCCACACTCATCACACTTAAAGGTACTTTTGACCTAGCCTTTCCTAAAAACTTCGGCAATTTGGCCAAGGTATGTTTTCCTCGGTCTTTCCCTAACGACCCTTCCATCCACATCCGCAAATAAAATATGTAAATTAATTTTATTTATTAGTTGTTATTCTCTAGATCCATGTTTTGTCCTACTTATTTTGAGTGAGTATTTAAGAATAAAACGATAGAGTTATGAATCATAGTAGTTGTAACAATATATAATATGTACATAAGTTTTAAACTTGTACTATATCTCTGGATGAACATTAAATTTTATAAGAAAGTTATATAATTAAGTAATACGGATTACTGCATCTTAGATTTATAGATTGTTTTTAATAGAGGTTTATATTTTGCAAATATACTGATTCCACAGAGTAATAATACATGGAAAGAAGTGGTAGAGCCATGCTGCAGACGAATACTATAGCATGAATAGGCCGGCTTCCCGGGGAAGTACCACACTTCCGCAGAAAACCGGCGACTGATTGGTAGTTCAGCTACCGCGCTTCGTTCGGTGAGCGGTAGAGCTCCGGAGGCTCTACTCCACTCTCCTCCCCTTCCCCCATCTCTCCCCTCCCCCTCTTGCTCCCATAATGACATTTTCCTTAAAGGACGGCAACGCTTCTGCACTGCCTATGGCACTGCATATGTCTATGGGCACCGTTGATTGCTTTCCATAAAGTGACACGCCTGCCCGTTTGCCTTCCTATCCGATAAAAAAAGAAGTTTAAATAATATTTTACGCGTAAAATAATAGATATATTTACGGGAAAATAAAATTTTGATGTCACTCTGTTAATAACTTTGGAATTTTGTTCGTAAGTGTTAAGCTTGTCAATTGGACCATACTTGATGTTTAAAGAAATACGCTAATGCTTCCACGGTCTACACAACACGCGCTTATATTTGTTATGAGCATAAGGTAATATTGCAGTTGCAGTATAAGATTGAAATATGCGATTTTGGCATCCAGTGGAAAGAGTATTATATATTGGAAAGAATGGCGAAACCAGTGAAGAAATATTGAACAGGAATGAAGAGAAACGACAAATATTAAGCATATTGAGTGATAAAATATGATTTGGCGTATGATTTTTGTTGAAAACTTTAATATCGTATGATTAATGGAGTCAGGCGTTACTTTGCGGAAATCCATTACTATGTGGACAGTTAGAACTTTTACTTAGCTAAGATCCGCGCCAAGTAAATAACACTAGAAAATTAATAATGTGTGTTTTCCTGCTGGATGAAGTCGATTTACAGGGAACTTACACTAAATCTTACCAAAAAACGGCCGTCAGCAACTCTCCACCTACCACAACACCAAACACACACTACCACAAGAAGAGAAAAAGAACACTACCACACACAGAAAAGAAAAAAAAACACACATTAATAATTTTCTATTGTTGTTTACTTCGCGGATCTTAGCTAAGTAAAAGTCCTAACTGCCCACATTTAATAACGTAAGAGAAATATTTACTGTACAGATAAAAAATCAGGTGATACGTTTTAAAATAAATTTATGGCTGTTCCATCTAATCTATTAGGTCTAGTAAGTAGCCCTGAAGTTAAAATATTATATAAGTTCATTTTGACCATTGTGTTTAATGAACAAATTACACTAATTTTATGTTCTCCGGTTGTAACGAATTCCTATGTAGTACTGACCTTGCGATTCCAGTCTGACAGCATTTAACCACAGATTACAAATGAACTGACTGGAGAATGATAGCTAACAAAATGTTGATTGTATATTATATTTATGGCACAGGGACAACGTCATGGGTGTGGTTCAGCGAGAGGGCAAGTTGTTTACGAATAATTTATACCTACGCCCTGGCCCCAACAAGTACCTATCCTCGCAAAAAAGTGAAAACATAGTAAATCGTAAAATGAAAACTTACCACCATAGCCAAAAAAACGTTTTAGTCCGGTCAATCTAGACATTGGAAGGTACATAAACTATCAATCTGAAAGTGAGTACAACTGTCCAAAACATAATTAAAAACAATATTTCAAAATTCCTCATCGTTACGGTACAAGGAAAAAAAGGTTACAACTGTTTGAATCGTTTTATCTCAGAAGCGGTAGCTTTTAGGAAAAAAATATTGATACCTTTTTATAGATCATTTTATGATCTACAATTTTTGTTTGTTATAATTTGCGATAAAGCTTATGGTTTTGAAGAAATTTTTTTTTACCTTTGACCTCGACTCAATTTTTTCCATGTACCAAAACTATGGGGAATTTCGAATTGTTGTTTTTAATTATGTTTTGAACAATTTTACTCACTTTTCGCTGGATGGTAATTTATATACTTTTACTCTTATTTTTTGGCCTAATTTGACCGGACTATTTGTGATTCCTGAAAATAATGTATCTGATCACTCAAAAACAGTCAGGATTAACTCTGTACTAAATTTTATATTGTTTGTAGGGCTGTGAGTCTCAGGCCATTCGACGCAGTATTCTTTTCTGATCCGCATATGCAAATTTTTTTTGACATCTGTCAACAGCGTTTTCGCTTTTTTGCGTCAATATGTGTATATACTGTTTTACTATACTGTGATATATTTCTTTATTCTCCTTGTAGAGATTTAAGTACAAAAGTGGAATTGATGCTGGAAGGCATTTTCTGTCACTCAACCTTTGGGTTGACGGATACGATTTTTCACAGTAGCTACAAACAAATAAAAAGATATAATTAGATATATACATATTATCAAAATATATACTACATATATATAAACATCCGCAATAAACATAAACAAATATTTCTACAATTATGTCGGAGTAGAATTAATAAAGGTTTTAAACATTAATACGCAAGTATATATTTACAGATAAAATTGAAAACAATACAGATACATAAAATGAAACTAAACATAAATAACCAAAAGAAAAGTTATTGGTATTGTGAAATTTAGGCAGTGTCTAGAATGCATTTTTTGACATAGAAAGAAAACAGAAAAAAATTCACTAGAGCTACAATCACACTAGTCTTACACGTGTGGGCAAGAAGGCTTTTTATTAATCTATTTATAAATAGATTTATCGGTGTAAATTACAGCTGTCGCAACGTTTTAGGACGAGGTGTACAATATTGAAATTCATTACGGATGTAATAAAGCTTTTAAGTTAAAAAAAACCACATAGATGCAGGACAACCTTGCAAGGCGAGCAAGGTGGCCTTGATATTTCGTGTGCTTCTAGAACTTGCGGACGTGTACGATTTATCAGTTTATATACGATGCTTGTAAGGGCAAAGTTGATAAAATAAACGTGATGGCTTCGTTAGGTACGTGGGTTTTGCAATGCTAGGTATTTTACATTAGTGTATATGTATGTATACTTTTATTATATTAGAGAGGAGGAAAGGAGGAAAATAGATGCATTCGAAATGTGGTTTTGGCGACGCATGCTCCGAATACCATGGGCAGCATTCCGCACCAATGTGTCTGTTCTTAAAGAACTTGGAACAAAAGACCGTCTGTCCACAATATGCCGACGCCGTATCCTCAGTTATTTTGGACACATTACCCGCCGCTAAGATAAAAACTTGTAGAAATTGAACGTCAGTGCAAATGTGGAGGGGAAGAGGTCCAGGGGTAGATCCCTCATGAGATGTTCCAACCAACTGAAGCAGAATAAGACCTCGAGATTCGTGGAAGTAGTCTGACTGGCTGCCGACCGTAATAAATGTAAGAGCCTAACGAACCGCTGGGTGAAGTCTGGTGATCGCGATCTTCAGACATGAAGGATCGACCAGAGAGAGAGCGAGAAATATATACTTTTATATCACTTAAAAATCTATGTATCTCTCTTGGGAAGTAATTTAAATCTCCTCTATTTACACATTTATCTCTTAATTACAATATTATTAATATAAAAAATAACTAAAAATCATTATTTCATTATTATTAATCCTTCGTGGTGGACCATAAACCAAGTCAACAAAGGATTGCAATCCAAGGAAAGGAACCTTCTCACGATCCTAGCCGTGCACAATATAGCGCACTAAACCTAATTTCGACAGGTGGGCGTCCAAATGTTTACCAATAAGTTCATTATTAAAATATATTATTAAAAAGTAATTTCTTATTTTTTACTTTCCTCCATACCGGAAACCTTTGTGAATATAAGTCGTCTCAACGATTATTTTCCATTTCGCTTTGTCTCTAATCTCTTTTCGCCAAAATATTATCTTTCTTAAACTTCTAAGAAGCTTCTTGATATAATTGTTCCACAGCTTCCTGAGTCTTCCTCTTTTCAACTGCACGGTCCCCTTGTGACAGAGATGATTTTGACACTTGACTTTCATAAGAAAGGAATAATAATCGCAAGTATTTGAAATCCGACAGGTAATCAACCGATAAATGCAACTGAGAAAAGAAGGAGTCAGTTCTTTTTGACATAGACAGTGTGTAACTATAATATTTCATCTAAAGCAGATGTTTGATGTGACACAGTGTGATAAGCGGAACATATGTAGACCCGGTTACCAGATGCTTTCAGCTTCCGTGAAGCGGGACGGGTATTATTAAGTCCCGCTGTCAGGAAACTGACCCATCAACGTACTGGAAGCGTTATATTTATGTATTATATATACCGTTTAGAAATATTACTTAACAGTTTTAGACTCGTGTTTTTATTCAGTCAGTTTGTCTCTGTCTGATTTTCGTGTGACTTGCAAACAGGATTTAGAAGACATTATTCATTTTTTTTACCACAGATATATCACATGCTACGGTGAATCGCGTGTTTATTTGTTTGTTCTACAAGATCTCTGGACATGCAAATGTAAAAAAGATATAAAATCAGCGATAATATCGTAGATTACAGTCATTAGTCATGAGTAAGAATCTTCGTTGGAACAGATGTCACGTCGTAGTCTAGATGGCTGTGATAGCCTCACAATAACATATAATACTTGAAAATAAATACGATGTGGGAGTGACTTATTCACTGCGTGCGTTTTCTATCATTAGAAATTTATCTTCGCGTCCCTTTCGACAGTGTATGCATGTAAGTGTGTATATGTGACTAACCTTTTTTATAAGAAATTATTATCTTTTTTTAAAAGTAATTTGATAGTGGTAGAGTCACGCTACACTACTAGACGAGTACTTTGTCACGAATGGCATAATATTTGTCTGTAGCATTAATGGGCCGGCTCGCCCAGGGAAATACCACACTCCCGCATAAAACCGACATGTGAGTGGTAGCTAAGCTACCGCGCTTCGTACGGTGAGTTCCGGATAGGCTTGACACACTGTACAACGTATTTTAGAGGAAAGAAGTTAAAAGGTCACTGTCTCGTATCCAAGGGATTGCAAGAGGAAAAGAGGTCGCCCAGTGAGGAGTTGGTAGGATTACTTCAAACAAACACTAAGGCCAACAAGAGCAGCAAAAGATAAGAAGCAATGACAAAAATTATTAATAAATTGACAAAATAAAAGTCTTTATTGTCATAACCACAAAGCTTTTCGTTCGTACGTTTCAATATTTGGGGAGTGCTTCGAGGAATTGTTTGGAATAATTCCCGCCGCCGAATTCCATCTGGATGAGTGGCGATTTACTATGGTCCACTGTTCTCGAAACTTCTTTCTACGCACCACCACTCTGTGGAACCAGCTACCTCCGATGGTCTTTTCGAACCGATACGATATTGGCATCTTCAAAAGACAAGCTTACACATACCTAAAAGGCCGGCAACGCTTCCGTGACACCTGCGGTGTCGCGGTTGTCTATGGGCAGCATTGATTGCATTCCATCAGGCGACACGCTTGCTCGTGGTCAAACGAGCAAGCGTGATAGCGTCTTATCCCATAAAAAGAAACGTATTTGGAAATAATTTGTTCGTTCAAAAACATTCAATAGTCAAAATATTATATTACGTGAGTAACCGAACGTAATCGACAACACGTCACAATACCGTAGCGTGGGTGAGTTACGTGGTGTTACCGTTTCGGACCGTTAACCTGCTCTAATCACTTTTCAACTCGCCCAAACTTTGGTATCACATGAAATACTTTGCAGACATTTATTTTCTTTCTTTCTTTTTTATGGCAATTAGTTACAACTATTATGCCAGTATCAAGTAAAATACAATAAAATTTAATCTCTTGAAATATAACAAGTCAGTTTATTATGTTTCGTCTTGATAAAATAGTGGCCATTTTACCAAAACTTTCTATGGACTTTTTGCCTTCAGTTTAAAAAGTTACGATACTCGCATTTATTTCATATCACTTCACTCGCGTCATTTCTATGAGTATCGTGTAATGGTAGAAAATTGTTTTTTTATTCGGTGTGTGGATGTTTAGACTGAGCCATTGCCCCATAAAAAAATAAACGCCATTTTTACAACTGTCTCTTTTCCCGCATAGGTTGAACTGTATTACCGGTTATCCTAGCTGCAAATATAAATAAAGGTACAATCAACTTGCATTGCAACCTTTCAAAATGCCAACCACTTTGACATGCATATAGATATAATGAATTCAAATATAATATATAGTTGGCGCTGACCTTAAAGACAGGCATGCGGAAAAATCACTATTATTATGTCGAGAAAATATTCGTCCACACTGTTTGTTATTGTAGTGGAAATGTACTCAAAATATTTCTTTCGATATTTAATTAACACATATATGTACATACAACATTTTTGTTGTTTTTTTTATGGGATAGGAAGGCAATCGAGCAGGCGTGTCATCTGATGGAAAGCAATCAACGTCGCCCATAGACATCTGCAGTGCCATAGGCAGTGCGGAAGCGTTGCCGACCTTTAAGGAAAGTGAAATTATGGGAGTAGGAGTGGGGGGAGGGGAGAGGAGAGGGTGTTGGGCCTCCGGAACTGAAGCCGCTCGCCGTACAAAGCGAGGTAGCAAAGCTACCACTCAGACGCCGGTTTTCTGTGGGATTGTGGTACTTCCCCGGGCGAGCCGGCCCATTCATGCTACACAAAAATAATATCTAAACAAAACCAGCTTCTGACTTCCGGAAGCCCACTGGAGTAGACGAGTCTCGGCAAACGTAATGAAGACTCCCCTCTAACCTCTGCCTATGGCACTGCGGATGTCTATAGGAGGCGTTGATTGCTTTCCATCAGTTGAAACGCCTCTCGTTTGCCTCCCTATCCCAAAAAAAAAACATAACAATACTATTATTATTATATTGATTTACTTTACCCATATATATTGACTTGCTTCAAAATGTTACAGCACACAGCTTTAGTGTCAGTAAATGTCGAATTAATTAAAAGTCGCAATTAATTTCTACAAGTATTTGACAGGTAAGAGATAATATATGCATAAATTGGCTTCATAAGTGTATGAATAGAACTTTAATAACCACGGCATAGGTCAGTTTAGAACTTGACATCACAGCTAAAGCTTCTGGTGTCAAATATGCGCTTCACTGTCAGCCAACGGTTAGACATAGGCTTCATCTAAAGCTGTCACCTAGCCCGATCTTCGGCTACATGCATCCACAGTCCCTGCCATTCCAGCGCAGGGCGGCTGGCAAAGTTTACATGCATCGCACCATCTAGCCGGAGGACGTCCCATATTACGTTTGCCAAGATGCGGTCTCGTTTCTAGCATTTGTCTATTCCAACTATTGTCGGATCTCCGACGAACGAGACCAGCCCATCGCCACTTGATTCGAAAGACTGTCGGTGACTTTTCTCTGGTGGATTTCTTTAAAAAAGTTATTTTCATAAAATTAGGTTGCCAGTACAATAATAGTTTCTTTGAATTAAGTCCTATAAGTTATCCTTCAATAAGTTAAAACTGATTGTGATATCTATGCACAATTGAAAACAGCTTTACGCGTGGTACTGACCTCGCTACGGCCTTACTTTCTATACAAACTGGTCTCTACATAGTTTCCTGTTCAAAAGCGGTTGTGTGTTCACCTATTATACAATTTAAAAGTAATTAACAAATGTCAATTTATTTACTCACTTTCTTAGTCTCGAAATATTTAATTCAGAGAAATGTCCGAATTTCATCATAATTATATCTCGTGGATTTTTCGTATGCATCTTAAATGAAATAGTTAATGGCACACTTGACTTCCTGCTCTTTGTACCCCGTCACCTGTTAAGCAGATGACCTTATGGTGGCAACGGATGATGCGGTGTTAGTGGCGAAGTTCTGAACTGGCAGTGTCTGATGCCTGATGACTCGAAGAATAAAAAGATGGAATAGTTTGTCCAGAGAAACAGCAGACGCTCATACAAGAATAAATATTTACGGTCCTTCATTCGATGGCCCAAATCCCTTACCCTTTATTCTACCTCCCCTGCTCATTGAACGCAGGCCTAATTATCAGAATTCTCAATGTAAAAAAAAACGTAGAAATTGGTAGAGCCACGCTGCGCACGAATACTTTGTCAAGAATGGCATAATATTTGTCTGTAGCATGAATGGGCCGGCTCGCCCGGGGAAGTACCACACTCCTACAGAAAATCAGCGTCTGGGCGATTGAATTTCGGAGTCCCAAAACCCTCCCACCTCCTTCTCCCCCTCTCCCTCTCATTCCCACTCCCATAATGACACTTTTCTTAAAGGTTGGCAACGCTTCCGCACTGCCTATGGTACTACGGATGTCTTTGGGTGGCGTTGATTGCTTCCATCCATTCCATCCATCAGGTGACACGCCTGCTCGTTTGCCTTCCTATCCCAAAAAAAACCCACAATTCGTAACGTAAATAAAAAACGTTTTTTGTCACTTCCCACTTGATGGTATCTAACGGATAATATTAAAGCATATCCAATAGAACACATATCAGGTATTGGATTTGCGCCTTCGCATGTAAGGGTTGATTACAAATAAGGCTTGAATTTCTCAAGTTGGGCTACGGCTGCATCTGCGTGGGGTTCGGGTGGTAGCAGGAAATCTATTTCTCTGTGAGTGGAAGTTTTTACTGAGACATTTTTGAATTCTGAATAAATCAATAAAAAAAATATTGTAATGGCATAACCGAGCGAGGCCCTCTGCCCATCGAGTCAATGGTCGCGGGTTCGATTCCCGCATCGGAGTAAATATATATATGGATTTATAAATATGTATTCTGAGTCTGGTAACCCCCCCCCCATCTGCATTTCCGTTCCTGCCCTTTCCTTTCTTCTCTATCCTTACTCTTCCTTTCCGCTAATCCACGGTATGCCGTGCCAAAGGATGCGTGGCTAAGGGCGAGCTTAGTCGCAAGCGTGCCGACCGTCCCGGGATCGGGCTCCCCCGGGTACTATGGTGCCTTACCTCAGCATGCAGGGCTCTGCTGGGACTGACCTCCATCCTCCCTTGCGGCTCGTGAGATTCACTGAGACGAATTAATATACCTAATTTGTTGAAAAATGACGGCGACGTGGTTCGCCACTCATCACGTCCTGATTCTCACGAGGGCGAGAAGCGACCAATGGAAAGCCGTTTCGCTGCGATAAATGGTAGCGGATGAAGCGGCTCTGTGGTCTCTGCCAACCCCTGCGGGGGATAGGCGTGAATATATGTATATAAATATATATTGCATAAATGTTTTTAATGCCTCAAATAATTCAATTATTTATACAATATATACATACAATCATAAATACATTAGTGTTTGACAATCCGAATGGCGCAGTAGCGAAGTGGTCGCTTTTAAACCAAGGGTCATCGCTTTGATTGACGCTATGACTCTTGGTTCAAGGTAAATATATGTCGTCTTTATCATATAGATGTTTACTACTAAAACTTTGAGTGAGAGTTAGTTAGCCGTAGGTAATTTAAGGATGCACTAAACTCATGTTTAAAAAACATGTTTTGTTGGAGCTCCTATTTTTTTCAAGATGCATTATTATTATTATTCAAGGTGCTACGTAATATTAACAGACCTCTGGAGGAGCTGTGAGCGATGTTTTAGCAAATTAAATATAATTAAAAACTAAATCTCGCCCAGTGAAATTTTTATGTTAATTTACTATTTTTAGCAGCCATTGTTAGCCTAGATTAGATGTTAGATTTGCCAATCGCCATAGCCGAACAAGGTCAGGATATATAGCTATATTTTTGCAGCAATAACTCAGTCAATAAGCTTCGGCCTTACAATCTGAACTTGTTGAGTTCGAATCTCCCACTGCACTATTGATGTGAACCGTATACTTGCACAAGCGTTATTGGCTTAGTTGGAATTGTTAACGGGAATTCTAGTAATAATCTTTTTATTATTACTAGAATTCCTAGTCTTTTTATTAAAAATATTTTCAATTACTGGAATAAATGAACGCTAATCTTTTTTGCTTCCGGTCAAAAACATCGTAGATACTTAAGTGTCGTTTATGGTGAGTTGACCCGCTAGCTCGTTTACCTGTCTCTTCTATAAGAAAAATAATAATTTCACATTTAATATAAAAACATCCTCAGTATGTTTTCCTCATCCTCATTAAAGCGATTGTCGGCAACTAGCCGCGGGCTGAGAGAAAACAACCTGTCCAAATTTAAAGCCTGCAACCGGTTCCGCGCTATGCTTTCCACCCGACCTCGATTCTGTGCCTCGAGACCTTTTTACCGAATTCGCACTTCACTTTCGATTTTGACGTATCGCTAGCACTGCCCCCATTTCTTGTTTGAACTTGTGAATGGACGAACAGTTTTGCTTTGTTACGTCATTACTGTTAGGAGAATTTTTGAGTCCGACATATTTTTTATACACAATATAATAGCTGTTTTCTGTTGCAATGCAGATTTATTATATGGAGTTTAAAGATTTATTTTATTTTATTTATTTAGCACAAAAAACAAATTACAGTATAAATGTAAAAAAGTCTCTTAATTCGGAACGTTTGCTCACATCTTAGTTATTATATTATAATATCAAGTAATAAAGATTTTTTAAAATTGAAATTTTACAAAAAAAAATTCATGTTAATTAATTTTTTAAAGTAGTTAGTAGAAAAAAAATATGAAGGAAGAAATATTTTAATATGTAATTGACGAAGTGACAAAAATTGTCCCGAAGCAGTTGATTAAATTGAAATTTTTTAATAATTTATATATAAACTGTACTCGTATTATGATCAATTTGTATGTCAAATGATACAAATTGATCATAATACGAGTTTATTTATGAGTCATTCATTCATTCATATCATTGAGTATCATTTATGAATTACTTAATTATATTATTAATTTATGAATTACTTAATAATATTATTAATTAGTAAACTTTCAAACAAAATGTGTGGACAATTATTTAAAAGAAAGAAATTGTTTAAAATATCAAAAATTTTGGCTGATACAATATGCTACAATACAATACGCTACAATAAAAGTACCATCATTAGAGGAATAATAGATGAAATATAATTGTGTAAGTTTTACTATTGAAGTGAAAACTTATAATGCAATTTATAATATTTAAAAAAAACTATGATCGAATAGGGACTTTTGTACCCTGTAAGCAGAGTACAAAAGACTAGAGAAGTCTACATACATATGTAGACTTCGGGATTGGTTTTATTTCTTGAGGCAATGGCTCCCTCGGTCATATTTAGTTCAAGTTGGTTTTTTTATTAATGTTAAAATATTGTAAAACATCTTTAAGAATAAAAAAAAATCATTATAATATTTCTAATTGCAAAAATCATTCTAATTGCAATACAGTAAAAAACTAAGACCAAATTTTTCCTATTTTTTGCTTTATAATATAGATTTGCACCATACTTTTAAATATACTTGTAGATCGATCACAATATACTTATTTTGCTTTGTGTTATGTCATGCAATACGTTGTGTTCGACAAGCTAAAAATTATATAAAAACTATGTCAGAACAATATTGCGGCTTGTCCGCACGTTGTTTGTAGGTCGAGTACATTTACGGCTACACTTTGGCGTTAAAATTTGCTCTCTGGTTTCTGTGTTGCCAGTTAAAACTGTGCGACCGCACTTTACGGGTAATTATTGCCGTGAAATTTGAAGTAGGGCTCGACGAGATTTTATTTTGACAATCATTTGCTCTGTTTCCGGTTAATTGTTGACGTACTTTAGATGTCTCTTTGTACGCTAATTAACTGTTAAGCCTAATTCTCATTGGCAAACTGGGTTACGGAAAGTTAAAGTTGTCCATTGTTTTGTTGCAGGTACCTAGCGTTCGTGTATCTTCGTTAGTAACACGGTAAATTGATGGCGAAACTGTCACGGGTTCGATTCGCGCATTGGGTTACAAATATTTATGTTTTACATCCTAGATATTCCGACAGTCTGGAAGTTTTAATAATCGACCTTGGAAAAGCATGGTAGTTTACCATCGATTCTTCTAGAAATAGGGAGGACTTTTGCCCAGCTATAAGACATATATTAGTTGTAAAAAAGTCTTTTACTGCAATGGCAGCTACAATACTATTGGTTTAACTACATCAGTTTCTGTGACCTTCTCTTTGTCAAACTTTAGCTCCTATAAATATCAATAAATAATAAGATAATAAGATATAATTATGGATAATCAGTGTTCTCTGTAACAAAATCCATTTGCTATTTTTATGGCTTTGCCCAAAATCGGCAAGGTAGATACACAAATCCTGGAAGACCTAGATCGTTTGGACAAATGAGAGGGCGAGGAGGGGTGGATGAATAAAAAAACGACTGATAAAAGAATTTACGTTGCGGATGTGGATGGAAGCATCGGTAGGGGAAGACCAAGGAGAAGATACATTGACCAAATTGCTGAATTTTTCAAGAAAGGCCATGTCTAAAATAACTATTAACAAACGAACTTGTATGAAGAGAGTGATAAGTGTGGATGAAAGTGTGGCGGGATCGTAGAAGATGGAGGTCTGTGTTCTCTGCCTAACCCTACGGGAAACAGGCATAATCATATGTATATATGTATAGACACACAAAACTTGTTATTCCTCATTGACGTAGGTATATGCGTGAAAATTAAATATGTCCTGATAAGAAGCTAATACCAATCATCTATTTGATTTGCTTTACATAGCACTTCTTTACAACTCTACCAACTTAATAGAGGATTATACACCTATCTTACCTTAGCTTACATGGTGGTAGAAGTGAAGACCGCATCTTAGCACAAGTTATGTGGTATACCCATCGGCTAAATGGTAGAAATTTATTAGCCTCAAGCCAAAGATCGTTCTTGATGGCTCATCTTAAGGAGATCTATATCCAACAGTGGACTATCGCAGGTTAACAATGATGATGTTAGCCTTTTGCCCTGCAAGCCTATATATATTTGATCTATATATAGGCTTGAAGGGCAAAATATATTTGATCATCAATCAGTCAATTCTTACCGAAAAATTTTAATACCGGTCAATTTTTTAATTGAAATTCCAGTGTGACGACGATTGAGAAATTCGTCCCACTAGAGAGAAGCTTATGTCCAATTTTGTCTGTTGCTATGTGAAAGTGTTGCTATGTGAAACAAAGCCGTTTATTTTCCTCTACATTATAGTACTAAATAACTAATTGAAGCTGCCAGTTATACTTTATATATAATATATAATTTTAGTAATAAACTTTTCTTGCTTATTTTACGAATATTAAACTAGCATCAATTCTGCCCTTTTTCTGAATTAGTCATTGAACAATACGTGCCTTTCATTTCTTTTTCTTTAAAAGGCTGGCAACATTTAGATTTCCAGATGTCTGTTGGCATCAATGATTGTTTTCCATCAGGCGACTCGCTTTCGCGTTTGCCTCCCTATCCCATTAAAAAACGCCACCCAACATCAACCGACAACTGTAAGCCGTTCACGAAATGACATATAGTTTTATATTATTGCTGATAACGATGACAAGAAAAGTATACGTAATATTGCTCCATACTAATAAACTAAATAAGGCACGTTAAACAATGCAACGTTCCTCGCATTTTACCTACTTAACGTCTAATGTAAACCATTTTGTTATTTGAACACCTTAATGTTTTTTTTTGTCTTGGCATTCGAGCAATCTATGGCACTTGTCGCTCTGTGGGCGAGTTGCCAACGCAAAAAATGCAGTTTCACTATTAACATAGATCTTTGACCCCATTATAGTGATCGATTTTCGTAATGATATTCCATCTATGTTATAAAAAATTTTAATCATTGACCTGGACTGATTTCTTTGGGTATTTATCAGTTGCTAATAAAATAGAAATTGAGGGTGTTGTCAAATTGCCCCTCAATTTGACAACACCCTCAAATTGACGGGTGTTGTCAAATTGAGGGGTGTTGTCAAATTGAGGGGTGTTGTCAAATTGAGGGGTGTTGTCAAATTGAGGGGTGTTGTCAAATTGAGGGGTGTTGTCAACTATTCGTTCGCATGCTTCAGCAGGTTGGCGGATTTGGTATAACAGATTGGTTTTTATTCTCAGGTAGACGACATTACTCATCTTTTCGTTTACTTCCATAGTCGCCGTGTATGATACCCACGAAAAGAAATTTGGTGACCTATTCTATGTTAAGAACCACACGGAATTTTTAATCGTTTTTACGGAGTTTTCATCTTCAAATGTTTGAGATACAAACATCAACCAACTTCAATCTGTACGTAGAACAACTTAAAGAAAAATATAATGTCCATATATTCTCTACCAATGTATTTTTCGGTTACTTCAGACGGATATCAGAATTTCTAATGTACCTTATCAACTATAAAAATGCTAATGATCTTTCACCGTAGTGGATGGCCTCGGATCGAAAGTGTCCTAAAAATTAACAAAACCATTCTCCATAATCGATTTCATGTACTTGACATTCACATCACCTGCCTTAACAATGGGCGTAAAACAAAATTAAACCTTATAAACATAAAATTAAAGTAAATTTCGAGTGAATAATGTGTTTTATTCATGGAAATTAAAGTTTAAATTGCCTTGGAGTTAAATATGGCGGAATTTTAAACATTATGTGACACCGATTGCCGGTTCCATAAATTTGTATTTGATTTGTTTTTTCCACGATTCGAATTTCGAATACGCGCACGAAGATGTGATTTGTTTTTTTAATTTTTATACTTTCTTTTTTCTGCAGTTGTTTGGATATTTCTATCATGAACATTTTCTTTTTGAAGATCGACTGCGTGCTATGTTTACGCATAAACTGAAGTTTATTAAATACACTTGCGAATAATACAGACAAGATTTGCATAGTTCCGGCTAAGGTTATGTACAAAATTATTTTTATTTATTTTACTAAAGTAATACAACCGAGATAAATAAAAGAATCCTTTGGATATTTGTTATAAAATAATATTGTAATAAGTTTAATAAAATAAAGGAAACAAATGTCAAGAACAATAAAGAGAAAAATTTTAATAACATTATTCTCTTTATTATTCTTGACATTTATCTTTATTTGAAGTAATTTTAATAGTGGTAGGAAACGGTATCAGAAATTGGGTCAGCTCAATTGGGTTGTTACTACACTCGTCAAGGTAAAGGCCTCCCTTAAAGATATCCATTGCCCTCTGGAGCGAGCTATTTGACACCAGTTTGAGCTTGCCACCTCCCTAATCTGATCTTCCCATCTCGCGTGGTGTCGCTCTTGTTTACGGTTCCCTTGCTTACTTAGATATTTTATTAATGTTGTAAATTGTATTTGTTACTGAGATAAAACTACTTGTTTTCGTCCATTGAGCAATTTAACACAATTCAATAGTGTAGCCAACAACAATGGGAATATGAGCGAGTATGGAATACGTAATAACACTGCAGGCCTACTGTACCGTAGTGTCATTGAAATAGAGTTTATTTTGTGAGAATTTCTTTTAAACAATCTGTTTTTATTAAAATTGACAGCATCTTCATTCAAACCTTCGCGGTTGTTACTCCGTGAATGAACATGGAATTATCACTTTAGTGTGTGAATAGAAATTTCGCCGAACATTGCATTTCTCATAATGTTTCACCATACACTTTCACTCGGATATCACTTTCTGTGAGGTCGTGCGCTTGACCTCTTGGAATAGAATGTTTATCTCTTTTTTTCATTGTATTTATTGGCGATTATGAGTCGTTATATCTGACCTATTGTTTTCTATATTTTTCCATTTTTATAATTGAAAAATATTCCACTTAAAAAAGTAGCTGTAGTATAAAATACAGAGCACATTTTACTTTGTCAAGAATGGCATAATATATGTCTGTAGCATGAATGGGCCGGCTCGCCCGGGGAAGTACCACACTCCCGTAGGCAACTGACGTCTGAGTAGTAGTTTAGTTACTGCGCTAAGTACGGTGAGCGGCTGAGTTCCGGAGGCTCAATCCCTCCCTCCCCACAATGACACTTTCCTTAAAGGGCGGCAACGCTTACGTACTGCCTGTGGCGCTGCGGATGTCTATGGGCGACGTTGATTGTTTTCCATCAGTCGACACGTCTGCTCGTTTGCCTTTCTATGCTATAAAAAAAACATGTAGGGAACACTGGTCGAATACCTTCGAAAACTGATCAGTTAGTTAACAATGATAATTACTATCTATTATGACTGATACACCTTCCAAATATTTTTTTTAATCCCACAATGCCATTTCATTGTATGCAAATGAAAGTAATATGATTTTTTTTCTCATACTTCTATTGTGCTTCTGTTAATAGAGTTGGGTGGAACAATGACCCACATGTTACATCGCAGGCTAGTGTACTGGTATTAAATGGTTAATGATCGTTATGGTAGTAGCTGCTAAATTGCTATGCTGAAAGAATGTAACATCACCCCTCTTTTGAAAGCCATAGGTAAACGAGCAAGCAAGTCGTCTGATAATAAACAACCGCCGCCCATGACAACTGTAGTACTAACTGCAGATGCGTTGCCTATATAGTGGGAGAGATATAAGTAAGTGAGGCGTTATTCCGGTTTTCCGACTACCTCAAAACTCGCCACAAAAAAGTTTCATCCCCATCATCTGTATTAATGACGATTCAGTACGGTGTGTTTTTCCCAAAACTTCTTTCCGCACACCATTACCCTGGAAAACGAGCTACCTTCCGCGTTGTTTCCGAAACGATACGACATTGGCACCTTCCAAAAATATGCCTACACATACCATAAAAGCCGGCTTTATTCCGATGCGGCGATTGAACCTGCGACCATTGATTCCGTGGACGGGGGGCCGCGCCACTGAGCCAATTGGTCCTCATATTGCAATACCTGATCACCGCTGCATATACATGTATAATTTTCTTCTTTAAAAGTTGCAAGTCTGGAACAACACACTTACGTGTTCAAGAGACAAGCATATGTATTTACAAATGGCCAGCAACCTATTGATGACGTGTCTCATGCTCTGTTTGTCTATGCTGCATTTAATTATACTCCGAAAAAAAATGTGTAAACACATCTCCAAGACATAGCTGTACTACAAAACGGGGAATGCAGGTAGGTGTACGTAAGAGGCGGTTAGTGATTACCATTCGGTGACACAAAATATCTAGAGAAATCGGTTCGTTTTCGAATATAGAAGAAAGAATTCATACAACTTAAAAATATTTGTAGGTTTGCAAAGACCTTTACAAGTCATATTTCCTTGTATCACACCGTTGCGTAACTTTCGTCAATACAGCGTGTAGGCGATCGGGAAGTGATTTGTTCCGAACGTTCATTATACACACATATATGTACACACTAATTAATATTCATGTTATAACAAGTATATACACGTTACTAGTTGCATATAACATTATATCAAAGTGATAGTAAAACGTACTTTTAATTGGAAAGAGGAAGTTTGTATGTAAGAATGTAAATCAAAATTTAGTAAATTTAATATATAATAATATCTCTTATACTAACTCCGAAAACGAATTAAGTCCAACTACATATTTTAAAAAAGATACAATTAATATATATATATATATATATATATATATATATATATATATATATATATATATATATATATATATATATATATATATATATATATATATATATTTCGCCGGAGAACCAGAGTCACCGACATTGCTCTTCAAGTTAGCAGACTGAAGTGGCAATGGGCTGGACACGTTTGTCGGAGAATCGACAATCGTTGGAGTAGACGAGTGCTGGAGTGGAGACCGTGACTCGACAAACGTAGTGTGGGACACCCTCCTGCTAGATGGAGCGACGATCTGCGCAAGGCAGCTGGCAGAGACTGGATGCGTGTAGCCGAAGATCAGGCTAGGTGACGCGCCTTGAGTGAGGCCTATGTCCAGCAGTGCACTGCCGCGGGCTGATATTGATATATATATATATATATATATATATATATATATATATATATATATATATATATATATATATATATATATATATATATATATATATATATATATATATATATATATATATATATATATATATATATATATATATATACTTAATACACACAAAATATAAATTCAATTATTATATGTATTATAGTTTAATCAGAGTTTCGTTGATTACAGTGTTTGTAATATGTTCTTTAAATTAAATGAAGTAAATGTTAAATATATACAGTATAATTGCTGTGCGATTCACAACCTCCTTTTTGTTTCGTGTGTTTCATACGAAGTGACTCGGGAAGCAAATACCAGTACATAGGCAAAAGCGTATACCCGTGATTAAAAACCAATATGTTATGATTAATGCAATTTTTTTTAATTTTGAACGAAATCAATGTCCGGTTGTGGACTATTTGATTATAAAATTATATAATAATCTTTAAATGTTGGCATTTATGTAATAATTAAATGATATACTTTAGTTATAATATAAAAATGATAATTTAATTCCACTTGACCGGAAAATTAATAAGGATATCCGGTGTGTAATGCGTCCAGAGCCCAATGATTACATCACAAATATACTCCACGCGATACCATTAACCTATAATATTTAAAAACATCTTAACGTAATGAAAAACATTTGGTTACAATAAAAAAAAAATATAATTTTTTTAAAACATTTGTACTTTGGTAGCTTTGATACCTTTAAAATTTTATCAGAAGGACATACAAACCGGAAGCTTCCTGTTTTTTATCCTAACTGGGGATAATGACAACGTCAACAACTTGGTGAGGTGGTTGGCGAAGTTTGCTCCTTATCCTGAAACAGTTTTGAAACGATGGTAGATGCATCACGACAGCAAAAGACAGTCTAATAGTGTATAAAAATCTCTAAGGTGAGGTCTAGACTTCGACTCTGATCGCTTTTGATAGGTGATATGATAACAGAGGATGGGTCGGTCAGTTCGTTCTTTATCATGATAGGAACAAAGACAAAAAATTGTTTAAAAAATTTGCGGAATAATTAACAGCAAAAGACGGAAAGGAGAGGAAGTAAAGATGCAAAAGAGCAGGAGTACATACGACGTGCCAAAGGTCATCCCTTCTGGACAGCATCAGAAGGTAATACGGAGGAAAAGGAAGGTATCCTATTACACAAGACCTACCTACCTACCTAACCTAACAGCTGATATTATTTGTTAAGATTAAAATTAAAAATACATATATTCAAAGGTAATAATAGAACTATAGGTAAGAAGATCAGGTAAACTAAAAGCTGTTTTATCTGTTTGTATGTGAAATATTTGTGATAGAAATTTTAACATAAAACTTATTTTAAATTATTCCAATAAACATAAACAGTAGTCATAAAAATGGTTTCATCATTATTTGAGGGTACAATTCGAATAAAAAAATATATGATAATGACGATTTTAATCTACTAAATTTTTTTTTACAACCTATGATGTCAACCGATTAGTCATAAAAAATCCAGTTTATTTAAATATTGGTGTAAAAACTAGATATCCTTGACGTAATTTGCTTATAAATCGTCCGTTTCTTTAATGTAAGCCTTATTGGCTTTAGTTTTACGTTGTTGGGTGTGGTTGACCTCAGACCGTCTTCTGCGTCTCTTCGTTCTCGTCTCAGGAAAAAACCCTCTAATGTTGATAAACTGTTTCTGAATTATATTATACGTTGGCGGCTATTCATTGCTCTCAAATATTATCTTTTATGTTCACTTAATTATAAATAAGTGGTCATTCTTCTGTAGTAGGTATTCGATTTCACTGATGGTAAATAAAAAGTAAAAAACGTAATAAATTAAAGGTACAATATTTTTTATTGGATAGGTGAACACATGAGCTTTAAGAAACAAGCCCAAACATTTCTCTAAGACCGACAACGCTTCTGCAATGTCTATGGAACTGCTATTGTCTATGGTCGGCGTTAACTACTGTATCGATACATTCATAAATGTATCAGTAATGCATTAAAACCTTTGAAATTATATTACATTTTTTTGACATTCGCAAATTTAAAATGAAAAAGAAATTGTTATAAAACAAAAAAGTATTAGTTCGACTGACATCTTTTGTGTAGACATGACACCCGTCCGGCACAAAACATTGAAATTATTATATTATATATATATTGAAATATAATATAAAATGTAAAGTGAAAGGCGTGATAAAGTATAATATGAATAAGATATAAATGTACAATGAAATGCAAAAATAAATTAATATCATTTTGAAGAAACCCTCTAAAGATCCCAGGGGTCGCCGTAAGCAGTACGGCAGGCACGCTATACTACTTTCCATCATGTGACACGCCTGCTCTATTGACTTCCTATCCTATGAAAAAGGCCACTAATAAACATCTGTTAGACCATAGATTGTCTTTTGAAGGACCCATTGTAGCATTGGTTTGGAAATGCCGCTGAAAATGGCTGAATCCATTGGTGGTGCGTAAAAAGAAGTTTCGGGAAAAGCGCACCACACAACATACAGATGGTTGGATAAAACTTTTCTTTGTGGCCGGATGTGCGATAGTGAAATAGTGGAATATAATCGAATATTTGTTTTTTTTTTAAAGGTATATAGGTCAGTTGGCGATATGAGGTCGTGAGTTCATATTTTCTATTGGACTGTTGTTGTGAACCATTTCCTAGGATTGTTTTATTTCATCATAATCATCAACAGTTTACTGCTGTACATAAGCCTATGAAGCGCCACCTAGTCCGATCTTCGGCTTCACGCATCCAGTTTCTGCCAGCCGCTCTGCGCAGATCGTCGCACCATCTAGTCGGAGGCATCCCACACTATATTTGCTAAAATTCGCTTTCTACTCCAGCACTCATCTGTTCCAGCGATTGTCGGATCTCCTGCAGTATTTGATTAGTTAAAATGGTTAACAAGAATTCAGGCTTCTTAAAATTATTACGTATTTGTGTAAATAAAACGCTAAGCCAAGTCATGCTTAACACCGAATGGGTTTTCGGTTTCAAAATAGGGTTTGCTATCTTGTGCAAATGTTCAACTACCAATACCGGTTTGGACAGATAGGCTTTCTAAATCCAGTAGGACAGATTGTACTAGGTAATATTTATTTAATGGCCTTGTCATGGTAAGAGGTTGACCACTGACATGAATATGTCGTGTTCGATAATTTTGCAATAGCTCTGCCAATAATTTGATGTGGCAATTGTGCAAAAATCTAACCTTGAACTTTTTAACTTTGATTTGTTTATATTACATTAAAAGATATATCCGAAAGCTAGATGACGATATCACAAAATATAAACGAACCAAGCAGCGAAATGACGAAATGTTCGCTTTCTAAACCAAAGATCGTGCGTTCGGTTTCTGCATCAGTATAAATGTTTGTATGGCCTAAAAATATTTATTTTTAGTCACACTATTTGATTTGTTTATTTAATTTGAATAGACAAACATTAATCGCTGTTCGACGACCTAATTGTCTAACTGACGAAGCTTTTGCTTTTGGAGTAAATGGTCCCGTGTTAAACTCCCAAGTCAGGATAAATATATGTACGGCATATACGTATTAATTTCGAGTCTGGAAGTCCTACCTTTCCGCTTTTCACTATGGTGAATTAACGAACGAATTAATTCAAATATGGGAAGGCCGTGTTAAACCGTGAATTATAAATTTATCAATTAAAATTACAAAAACGTGTAAAAATTGTGTACAAAACAAATATCTAATTAAAAGAATTGATAATTGAACGTATTAAATCAAAAATTCAATTCAAAACATTTCAACCTAAAATCATTCATTCATTCGTTCATTTGTACATAAAATCATATAGCACAAAAAATTTCTGATGTCATATTTTGTAAAAAAATCTACGACATTACTGAAGTTAAAGTATATGTCAATAGAGGTAACCACAGTTGTTTTTCTAACCTCTCAAGTAACGTCTCACAACACAACGTCCGAAATCCATTATGGCGTAAGGAGTGTCATCAGACAGCTTAGATTGTGTAAATAATTGCAAAGCTTCCATTATATATTAGGTGTACAAATAAGTTTCCGCGGTTTGTCAAAAGATGGCCCCACCAGAAGGTTATGGAGAAATTGTCAGATGTAAAACGTAATATCCCAAGTTTAGTCATCTGGCAACACCATAACCTTAAAGTACTAGTGATTCCGTATCAGCATCACGTAATTTTTTTCGTGCAAAAATGTCAAGTTTTATTCCGAATAAGCATCATTTGCGGGAACTTTTGATTTACTTCTTTAATGTGAAAAAATCTGCAGCTGAGGCGCATCGATTGCTTCTAGAAGCATATGGTGAAGCTGCTTTAAGTGAGAGAAGTTGTCAGGAATGGTTTCAAAAGTTTAAGAACGGTGAGTTTGACGTTAAAGACAAAGAACGCAGTGGAAGGCCGAAAGTGTACGAAGACATGGAATTAGAAGTACTATTGGAGGAAGATTCGTCCCAAACGCAAAAAGAACTTGCACTTACTCTACAAGTGACTCAACAAGCAATTTCACATCGTTTAAAATCGTTAGGAATGATTCAAAAACAAGGAAATTGGGTTCCATATGAACTAAAGCCGAGAGACGTTGAACGCCGATTATGCATGAGTGAAATGCTGCTTGCCAGGAATAAAAAAAAGAGTTTTTTGCATCGTATAGTCACTGGTGACGAAAAATGGATTCACTACGATAATCCAAAAGAAGAGAAAGTCATGGGTTAAGCCCGGCGAACCATCAACATCGACAGCTAAGCCGAATATTCATGGAAAAAAACTCATGCTGTGTATTTGGTGGGATCAGCTTGGTGTCGTGTATTATGAATTGCTGAAACCAAGCGAAACCATTACTGGAGCTCTCTACCGAACACAATTGATGAGATTGAGTCGGGCACTTAAGGAAAAACGCGCCCATTACTACTCCAGACACGACAAAATTATTCTTTTACACGATAATGCTCGTCCACATGTTGCGGCGCCGGTAAAAACATACTTGGAAACACTCAACTGGGAAGTTTTACCCCACCCGCCGTATTCACCAGACTTAGCCCCTTCTGATTATCACCTGTTCCGGTCGATGGCACATGGTCTGTCTGAGCAGCGCTTCACATCATATGAAGACACCAAAAATTGGGTAGATTTGTGGATAGCGTCAAAAGATGAAGAGTTTTTTCGACGGGGTATCCGAATGTTGCCAGAAAGATGGGGAAAAGTAGTGGCAAATGATGGAAAATACTTTGAATAAAACGTAATGTACTTTTCCTTTACAATAAATTCCTAATTTTTTATAAAAAACTGCGGAAACTTATTTGTACACCTAATACTATCATCTAAATCGTGAGAAAAAAAAAATATATTTGCGAAACTATCACTGCCATATTTGAAAATTATGCGTAAGATTTTCCCGCTCCTCCCAACCATATTGTTTAAGCTGTCAAATAATGTATTAACAGATTAAAAATATGCAAATTTGTAATCTTATTTAATTAGTGTTATTATTAAAAAAATTGTGCAAATCGAGTAAGTTTCAAAATTCCTTTCGCTAATGATAAATTCATTAAGTTTCATTGTTCATTATTTAACCTTAAAATAGAATAATAAATTATACAATATTTTCCATAAGAAATTCAAAGATTTTGCCGTGTTAAAAAAATTAAAATATAAAATGTTATAATAATTTCCTCTTAACACGTTCGCTACAAGCGCCGCATATATGCGTCGTGTCAATTCTTGCATTTCAGTTTATAACAAATTATATATTACTAGCTTTTGCCCGCGGCTTCGCTCGCGTGGAATTTGGTCTGCCACATTAGGTTTCATGACAGATCATTTTAAATAAATATATTTTTTTTTTACTTAAACACAATGAAAATGGTTCACAATTTTGGTCATAGTGGCTTCCACATAAAAGGTATAGTGGTTTTTTGGTCATAGTGGCTTCCACATATGCTTTCGCGGACTTTTATTTAGAACTATTCAAGACAAACAATACTATGGTACATTATCTTTGTGTAACTCCAATGGTTTAGGCAGCGTACGCCAAGATAGCTCTCAGAGGCCAGATGTTTTTGGCATGTATCGTTATATTACGACCAAAATTATATAAAATCATTACAAATTGTAGTCTATCTGTTATTCCGATGTATAACCTATATTACTGTAAAGTTTCATCCAAATCCGTCCAGTAGTGTTTTCGTGAAAGAGTAACAAACATACATCCATACTCACAAACTTTCTCATTTATAAAATTAGTAGGATATAATGTTAAAAATTCCATGCCGTTTAAAGTTATATTTAAGAAAACAATTTATGGGCTGTGGTACAAGATTTTCTCTTCTCAAGTGTGCATAGAGAACGTGTTAATATAGGTTATGTTTTAGATATTGAAGTTCTATACTCCTAATAGATATTGAATATCTAAAATCATTATAAATAAATAAAATAATATATTCGTTAACATCATTCATAAATATTGAAAACCAAACTGAATGTTTTATGCTACTTTGATTTTGAAACACTTAGCAGCAATTTGCATAAACCTAACAAGTAACTATTGCATAGCTATTTTAGATTATCTAAACCAACACACAAATTAATGCTGTGCAGTGAGCAATTGGAATTGTAAACAAAATAATTTTAGTCACCAGTTCGATTTTTATTATTCGTACTAAAGAAGAAAGGTCTTTCCTTTGAGGTCAAGGTATCGCTTTTTTGAACTAAGCGTTTTTGGTTCAAAATTCTATTAGAAACTAAATTGGTGGTTAAAATTAAACATTTTAGTTTTTTGACTATGTCAAAAAAAGTCCTTCCATTGGTCATTCTATACCTTTACCGGAATTTCTTCCTTACAAAATAAAATCTCAGTGATATACATTTGTTTTAAATTTCATATCAGACTCATAACTGTGGTTTCATATCAGAATTTTTGAGCTGTAGTACAATCGGACAGGAAAAAAAAAGATGAAAAATACTAAATAAAAGATTTTATAAATGAGCTTTTATAGTGTGATGAAAAAGATATAATAAATGAAATATATAATGGATGAATGAAATCTAATGAAACCAGAATGTAAGCATGATACATAATTATTATTTAACATTTTTTTATATTCGTTAATTCATGTAACGTAAATTCATGTTATTTGAGAATAGACAACTTTATCTTTTTTTATGGGATAGGAGGGTAAATGTAGTATATATGGCAACCCTGGCAGCATTGCATTGTCTAGCTAGCTAGAGCATTGACTCTGTCCGCCTCACCCACTGACTCAGTGACACATTGGTTGTCTCACTCACACTAGCCTCCATACGATGATCTCTATCGCACGTGTGACTTTTTACACTACACTTCCAGTTATAAGCTGTTTACCAGTTTCGAAACGGATTAAAACTCTATATAGAGTTTTACTTTTAATACATTCCTTGACATCCTACAATTCCGTTTTAGAACCATTTTTTTTACTGGTAGCATTGTTATCAAATTAGCAATCAATTTAGTTTGCCCATGTCCTTTTTGAGAACAGGTCACTTTTAATTCTTATTTTAATAATTTTTACATATTTAATAAGAAAATTCCTAACAATTTACAAAGGTGGGGTTGTGTTTTTATTTAACTATCATTATTTCACGTTATAATTATAATTTTAATTCTGGTGGCGTTTCAGATGTTTTCATTCAACTCAAAACATTTTCATCTGTATTTCATATTAATATGTAACCGTAGTAATGTAACGCTTGCCTATAATATTGCAGATGTTTCTCGTTTTCTTTTGTATCTTATGTGAATTACTTCCGATAATCAAAATAGGCAATTTCATGTTAGCCGCACATTTCCACTATCGGATTGCCCATCACAAGAAGAAATTTCATCCTCACCACATGGACGGTTGGCAGAGTCCACTGCCGTGTGATACAGACGCAATTTTCTTCCACGAACGGTGTCATTGTAGATCTACCTCTTGTGGTATTCCCAAACAATTACAATATTGTGATGTCAAAAAAATGTCATGGGAGGGATTTAATTGGCTTAGATCTGTTTTAAGATTGAAACAATTGCAATTAAAAAGTCTATTTATCTCTCACTCACAAACAAAATATATCTTCCATTCATTAGATACTCCGGGAAATGAGTTTCGGTAAAACATTTACAACAATAACAACAAAAAGTGACCAATGTATTAGACTTTTATTGTAACAACAATAGGTAGTAAAAGTGAAATTCGGTGAAGGCAAAAACAAAACACACCGTAACGTTCTAACTTGAGCAACGAAATGAACTATGATCGCCGAGATAACATCGATGATTTCTATATTGAATACAAATTAAACCTTATTCTTCCTCCGCATAATAGATTTCTTTTGCAGGTAATTTTCGTGTAAAGCCACATAACTAATAAACATTAGTATATCGACACAAAAAAGCGAAAACGTAGTAAACAGCAAAATGAAAACTTACCACCAGAGCAAAAAACCTTTTATGTTTACTGAAAAAATTGTATCTGATCACTCAAGAACAGTCAGTTTCAATGCTGCACAAAGTGTTCCATTGGTTATAGAGCTGTGAGACCCAGATCATTCGACCCAGTATTTTTTTCTGTTCTGAATATACAACAAATTTTTTTTTTGACGTCTGTGTCATTTACAACGTTTTTGTTTTTTTGAGTCGATATAAATACATTTATTATCAGATTCTATATTTACATTACAAATACATTTATTATCAGATTCAATATTTATAAACAAGTTATTGCATTGTAAACATTTACGCGTTTGGCAATATATACGAGATCTGTCCCAAAAAGTATTCGAGCTTCTTCTTTCTTCTTCTCTTTCATCTTCGCGCTTTAATCTCTTATCTATATTATATTTCTCTTTCATCTTCGCTAACCCGGTATGAGTGTACATTGGAAGGCTTTATAGACTTCTTCAATGTCACAGTTCATTAAGCAGTAAATGGTTGCGGGTTCGATCCTCCCATCGGAATAAATATATACATATATGTATCTGGTCCACATGTATTTATTCCGAGTTAGGATACGTACTACGGTTGCACCTTGGATAATCCATTCCTCCAGAAATGGAGAGGACCAGAAGGAAGGACTCTAGAAGAAAAATACTTACTTCGCCTGCACAACGACCCAAAGAACCTCTCACCAGTTGCCTGCCCGTAGCGTTTTCCGGTCATTGATCACTGCGCTTCATTGGTACCTAGGGCGACTGATCGGACGCGGGCCGGAGGGTATTGTCACATATGTCGTTTTGGTCGCACGATCCTCTCCCATCGTTTCCAGGTGACCGAGCCAACGGACTGTAAGTGTCATTCTCTTCCGATTACGTTGGCATCGGTTACAAGCTCTTCGATTTCTATATTGTAGTCATACATTCATAATTTATCAATAATTTTATTTATATTTTTTTACACACGTAATATTCAAATTTAAATTGTTATACAACAAAATGATTAGTTCAATTGACGTATTTTGGATAGTCATGTCACACGTCCGGCACAAAACATTATAATTTATAATATATATATTGAGGTATAAAATGTAAAGTGAAAAGTGCTAGAATAAAGTATAAGATATTATATAAATGTACAATGAAAGGCAAGAATGAATTAATATCATTTCGAAGAATTTTATTTGAAGAAGTCTCCTAAAGATTCCCGGTGTCACCGTAAACATTACGGCAGGCACGCTATAGTATTCTGTAAGACTCTCTAGCTTCCATACGGTCTCCCTGTTAAGCCGATGATCTTTCACAGTACCAGGCAAATACCGTGTTGGAAATATAATTATTAATGCGGAGCTATAGAAGTTACTTTCGGTACTTATAAGGAGAACGTGTGAAATAATTACAATTTGGTAGTTGTACACCTAATTAAAGTCTCTTCATATGGCGTAGAATAGTTAAAAATGTTTCATGCGAATTTGAAATCTATTATACTTTATATAAGAAGGACTACAATACTAGTATGTAAAATTTCATAATGACATATCAACGAATTTAGCTTTGAATAGGGAACATTTTAATATATTTAGTAGGAACTGGTTTGTAACGGGAAGTGATTTTGTCTTAACTATACTAAATAACTGTATTCATAAGTTTTAAAAGTCACATTCTAGGTATGCGCGGTCGTTATACTTAAATACACTGTATGTACACTTAACGCCAAAAACTCGTGACGAACATATGAATAAGTCATAAAAATGTATAAACGACAAATTTACTTTGTTAGATCTTCATAATCAATACAGTCCAAACAATCCACTGTTAAACATGGGCGTCTCTCAACATTGAGGGGTGCTGTGGACTTCGACCTGGCGATAGATTTTAAACTTGAAGATTTAGACGTCTTTACCAATCAAGTGTTTTTTAGGGGATCGGCAGGTAAACGAAAAAGCGTGTCAACTGGTGAAAAGTGATCAACGTCGCCCATATCAATTATACATCTTCAACATCAAAGGTTCCAATGTCATGGTTTGGAAAAATCGTTGAAGGTAGCTGATTCTACTAAGTGGTGATATATGGGAAAAAGATTCGGATTTCGGGTATAATACACCACAAGAATTCTAAAAAAAAGTATGTGCAAAAATATTCCTTCATTACAAAATATAGTTTCAAATATATACAGTTATCAAGACATAAGTAACATCAGTCATTATCAATCCATTGATTCATTAATATTCTTCTTTCTTATTTACATTTGAATACATCAAAACTTTATTTTTATTTCAATCATTGGATGTGATGAAACAAAATTTGAATAAAATATTTTAAACTGAACATAAAAATAATGCTATTCTTTTGTGTACTTGACTGTACAAGTTACTGTTACGAACTAAATAAAATTCCCGCTGTTGTAAAATTAAAATATAAAATTGCAAGAGACATCTCTCTTATTCAAGAAAATTATTTTATACATTGTGATGAAACTAGCAAAAACTACAACATTCTTTGTACAGCGACGCACTGACATACTCTTACATACTTAAAGATTTCGCGACACCCTTACATATATAGAGATGCAGTGACCAGAGCTTCCTCTCCGCTCCTTTCTCTTGCATTTACTTCACTCTTCCCCATATCAAATGATTCACATCTTACCAATATCAAAATAAATATCAAAATAATAACAAATATCTTATAAATATCATTAATATTTATGTCATGTTCCTGTTCAACGGGTATTCCCATTTCTGGAGACTAACGGACACTAACCCATCAGGCTTATTCAATGTGTATTAGTGAGGTGAGACTCAAGAGGTAAAATAAATATCTATAGGCCATACATATATGTATTCCAAATACCATTGACTCCGTAAGCGGCAGTGCTGTCAACTGAGCCAAATGATCTTCAATCGTCATTTTTTTAACAGCCCATATATGTCCCACTGCTGAGCACGGGCCTCTTCAGTTCTGGAAGAACGGAGTTTAACCCATCACGCTTGTCCAATGTGGATTGGCGGGGTTACCAGACTCTGAATAAATATTTGTAATCCATCCATATATTTATTCCGATGCGGGGATCGAACCCGCGACCATTGACTCCGCGGGTGAAGAGCCACTGAGCCATCAATCGTCATATGTTCATTAAATATTGTCATAACGGCGTTCAAACATGCACCGCAAGAATTAATGTCAACTTAAGCGTTGTGTACACACTTTCGTGTCTAATATTCGTACAGTTGTCTTTTACAACCCATATATGTTGACAGTCCTTTTAACAGCCATTGGGCGAATAGCTCACCGACTTGATTGGACATTAACCCATCACGCTTGTCCAATACTGATTAGCAGAACACCCAGTCTCAGAATAAATACATGTATAACATACATAAATACTCATATATATATCGTGATGCGGAAATTCCGACCATTGACTTCATACGGGGTATTTTTATAAGAACTTTTCTTATACCTAATTTATGTATATAATTAATTATAATATAATTGGTAAATTTATTTAATTCAGATAAAAAGAATAAGATGAAGGAAAGGAAAAGATAATTTAATTGTCATCATCATCAAGGCATCACAGCCGCGGGTGGGCCTTAGCCTGGTTCAGTAAATTTTTCAGTCGGATCTTCGTTTAGTTTTTCCCTTCAGCCCCTCACACCGATTGCCTTTAAGTCGTCCTGGACTCCATCTAGCCATCTGAGCTTAGGCCTTCCGCGGCTTCTTCGACCATCTGGTTTGCCGTCGAGTAGGCGTTTGGGTACTCTAGCTTCGTCCATCCGTACCACGTGCCCAGCCCAGCGAAGGCGTCCAATTTTAATGGTTTTGATGACGTTCGGCTCATTGTACAGCTCACATAGCTCGTGTAAAATGTACGCCATCGCTCATTTTCCAACACAGAGCCAAAGAATAATCATACAACTAAATTTCCTTTGCATAAGCTTTATCCTGGAAATCTGTTACTGTAGTATATGTTTTTAGTGGTGTAGTTTGGAAAACATTAACGTTTTAAACTTGAAAATCGCAATATATCACTCTGATATGACTTACCTCATTTTAGCATTTAACAGTCCCATAAAAACATCCAATAAATGACTCACGTAGAAAATATAATAGCTCTATAGTTTAATAAGGAAATATAAAAAAAATTAAAATCACTGGCAAACTGGGCAACCGTCTTATTTTATATTATAATGTGATCATTAGATGAGACATAGTTATATTAAGTCTATTTTATATTCCATAAGTTATCAAATTTGGGCATCGTTTGCTAAATTTAGTGGCATAGTGTGTGTATCTTAATTAGGACAGCATCCCACGCTTATTTTTAATTATATTAACATTTTTTTACAGCCCATAACTATCCCACTGTTCAACACGGCCATTTTTGGCGGAATAGACATAACCACGTTTCTCCAAAATTGGCGGACAGCCCCAAACTCTGAATTATTTATTTTAGACTTTAGTTACTCCGCTGAACTTCACAAATCCTGTCATTACTATTGTTTAGTCATAACACATATTTATCGCGACGCGGAAATTAAACTCGCGACCATTGACTTAGTAGGTAGTAGCCAAAATCCCCCCTGAGCCAATTAAGTCGTTTTATTACATCGCCTATCACATATTCACCTCAACAACATTTTACACAGTAGAATATATATTGTATTCAAGTTTCGGAACCTAATCTTAAGATTTAATTTAAGTATCTTATATGTCTCAACGTTTGCAGGTTCGATTTCCGCATCGAGAGATCAGGATATTCCGAGTCTTGGTATCCCGTCCATTCGCCTTGCGTGCGTAACAAACGTGGTGGGTTAATGTAAAATTCCTACAGAATTGTATTATAATTGTTTTTATTGGATCACTATCAAATGTACATTATGTAGGTTTATTACAATTGTACCACTTAAGACACCCACTATTCGATTTGTAAAGTGAGCCGAGTCGTCATCCGTGCCGGCAACGGCGACAGGAACTCCTTGTACGTCCGTCGCTTCTTCACTGGGTCAAAGTAATGCGCACGCGCCGCGAATGCGTCCGCATTGCGAACACACTGGCACCATTGCTTCTTTTGCCGACTATGATTGACGTAGTGTTTGTAGTGACGTAGTATTGCATATTAATGCGATCGAAAAATTGTTATAGTATATATAATAAATATATAATAATACAACAAATATAAAATAATACAACAAATAAAAGACACTGGTTGATAATCATATCAATTTCTTTTATTTTAATTGAACCGACCTTATACCAGCAATGTATTGTTACAAAACTTATATATTAGCAACGATAGCTCAGCCGATAAAAATGGACATATCATTTTTTCCACATACTTACGTTTAAATGAAACTCGACTTATTATAAACCAATATATTTTTAGTTTATACAATGTTGCCATTTTCATATAAAAAATTTGACTTCAAAATTCGTCCTATTCCAAGGAGAGGTAAGATTGGCATCGTCCGATCAAGTCGCAGTTTTCTGCCTCTGTAATATTAACTGTAGGAATGTGGAACGATTTACCTACTTGTGGTGTTTCCAATTGAATACGACATAGGTCCGTTCAAGAAATGAGCGTATGTGTTCGAAAAAGGCCGCCAACGCATCGGAGACGACTCCGGCGTTGTTGTTGTCCATGAATGGTGGTGATCACTTACCACCAGGTTCGTTTGCCTGCACTACAATAAAAAAATGCTCAAATCAAAAGGCGGTGCTTCATAATATTGCCCTTATCGTTCATGTCTCTGCCTGTGTTTGTTGTTTTGCGTTTTACTTTAACGGGTAGAAACATATAAGAAAAAAAAATGAAGAGCCATAACCCACCACTGGTGGGTGATTTGTATGTTCGTTTGCCTATTCTGCTATAAAAAAAATTCTGTATACATTGTAACATACTTTCTGTATACATATTGTTGAGTATCGCTTTGGATACGCAACTGGAATTTATTATTATATTCGCAATAAATTCTTCAATTTAAAATGTATAACTAGAACAAAAAATTCTTCGGAACACAATACCACAGTTAACCGTGAAGACCTCGTTGCTTACGACCATGTGTGAGATTCGTGAAGTCACCGAAACGTTTTGTCTAACGTTCTCCTATCTCGAATACATACATATACATATCGTCACGCCTGTCTCCCGTAGTGGAAGGCGGGGCCACAGATCTCTATCTGCTACGATCTCGGCATACTTCCCTTGCTTCCTCCACACTCATTATTCTCCTCATGGAAGCCAGCCGGTCGAGGGTACTCTTGACCTCCTGGCATTTCTTAAAAAGTTCAGCAATTTGGTCAAGGTATGTTTCTCGTGGTCTTCTTCTACCGACCCTTCCATCCACATTCGCAAAGTAAATTTCTTTTGCCAGTCATCTTTCATCGAATAAGTTTCATAAGTCAATCGTGGCGACCTTGCATCCGCCACTTTCTACGAGACATCTGGGTTAACGTAACTATTACGACACCGAATCAATTGCTGTTACGGATTCTGTGTATTATTTTTTCTTTTTCAGCTGTAACTTCGCCGTCGGCTATTTTTGTTTCACTGTCATTTAATTCGTATTCATTTAAAACTGATTCTAAGTAACTCCTTAACTGCGTTAAGGGATCTAAAATATCTCTTCGAAGAAAGTTCTTACCCTTAACCGGCGGGCTTGCATGAGGAGAATAATGAGTGTGAAGGAAGCAAGGGAAGTATGCCGAGATCGTAGCAGATGGATATCTGTGGCCTCTGCCTACCCCTACGGGAGACATGCGTGACGATATGTATGTATGAAGAAGGGTCTTTCATGTAGTACAACGACTTAATCAATGTTTTTGTCGCTGTGTGTGGGAAGCCTCGTGTAAAATTTTACAATAAAATAGATACCTAATCTTTTATTCATATTTACTTCTTGTTTGTAAGCCATAACTGCATGCGGAACTATCTAAAATTGAAGCAATGAATTAATAAGTTTTCTTTCCCACTATCTGGATAAGCGATGATCGAGAACGGTGGGCTTTTTCCTTAACATATTTTCAGACATAACCACTTTGTGAAGCCGTACACATATACAGCAATATTTTCGAACCAATATGAAATCTTCAAAAAAGAAGCTCTCAGAGGTCGGTAATGGTTTTGCAAAACCAATAGTACCTATCGCAGATGTCTATGGGCGCCGTTGATAGCTTTCCATCAGGCGACACGCTTGTTCTTTTACCTTCCTATACCATAAAAGAACTTTAAAGACAGTTTCTTGTATAAATAAATCGAAAGTATCTAATATTATTTCTGCGTTTGCTGTTAAATTTAAAATTTCTCACCATTATATTTAATGGTGTATTTAAATTATTTTTTATTAATAAGGTTATTATTGTTTCAGAAATAATTGAAAATGAATCATTAGAAGGATCAAGAATAAAAAGAGAGGGAGTCCCTGAAAATAAGGGTAAGTTATTATATAAAATACAATTTAATACTTTTATCTCTGTACAAAGAAATTTTTGCTTGCGAAATTATTATTGAATTTATTTATTTAATTTTTGTTTTATTTTATTTATATAAAACTTACGGCATACTTTAAATGTTTAATTGGACAATGTTATCGCCTTATTATGAACTTTATTATATTTCACTTCTTTCCCTTTTAAAATATTGCATATTAAATGTATCATGCGATTTGAAGTTAATGATTTTGTTAATATTTATTGATTTATGATTTTGTTTATATTAACATTGCATATGTAATGAATAGATCTTCAATTAGTATGATTACATATAATAACATTTAGAAGTTATCCTACAACAAATCATTGACATCAATTTTGCATAAACTGTTGTAAAAAATAGTGCTAACTTAATTAAGGTTTTGCATCTTACCCTCTATTAGTTCTATTTGACTTTCTTCTACTTATATTGCATTATTAATTGTATGTTTTTTCTTTCTCTTTCAAATCTAATCCCCGGTCGTGGCCAACGTATGAACTCAAATTGGACTTTGTAAAATAAAACACAAACCCAACGATCACATATCCTATCCACACATGACGTAACGTTGACGGACGACGGACGACAATATAGACCTGACTGTGCTGCTCGTAAACGACCAGAAACGTGACTTTAACACGAAGATTGGAAGGTATCACAGCGTGAAACCTCTCATCGGATTATTGACATCGACGGCTAGAACCTTCATACAGGATGGTGTAACAACTGAATTTGCTACTCAGATTCTTGGTACAACGCTTGACAATGGCCGTATTTACGCACAACTGTTAACAAAATCATCATTAGTTTTGTACAATAAGCCAACGAATGTCGATGATCCTTTTATTGTACAACCCACTCGTGTTCATTCCGCTTTCGATGGACAATGGAACGTCAAACAAGATTTAGGTATAATAGATCCAAATAAATTTGTACTTAAAAATACGGATTATGTAGCCCCTAGTAGTAAAATGGACATAGTCTATGCTAGCAAGTCAGCTAAGGAGTCTATAAAATTTTGGAATCCCCCAAGTGCTCCCGATCTTCAACTTGACAACCAAATTTTTGAGGAACCAGTTGGTCGTAGAGTACAAACTTATAATGAAATCCCTCGATATGAAGTATATAACTATCTTGACGGCCCTGCTATCGAAAGCGAAAAGAAGTTTATGGTGGAACCCTCTGTTTTAAATAATGAAAATACATTACATAGACAAAGTAAAGTTTACGAACCAGTAACCGAATCTTTAAGCTTAGAATTAAGTATGCCGATGATAAATGAATCCACTGTAGTTAAAGTTAAACCAGATTTCGATTTGCCCACATTTACAATTAAAAATGAATTCTCTCCCATATTCTATTACATTGATAACGTTGAGGCACGTTCAACTCAACAAATGTCTCAACAGACGAAAACACCTAAAAAGTTGTTCGGACAAAAGAGTGAACCGAGACCAAAGAAAACATTTACTTACGAGGGATTTGCTGATTTCACAACTGTGGTAGGAGATACCGTCATTATTTTTACACCTAATACTGAAATTAGTAATCCACCGAATCCCGATGAAGTAAATGTTTTCCCTTCAGCAAAACCTGTTGAAAAACTTGCAACTAAAATAACTTTCCTCTCCGCCGATATTCCAGTAGCAACAGCTACTTACAAGCCGTACGAAGTTATTGATGCAACAAAAGTAACGACACCATCAATCATTACTAGCAGCGAAGAAAATGAAAAGATAATGATTAGCGATACCGACGAAAATCTTAAGAAAGATTATTATGAAATAGAAAACAAAATGCCAGCTACTGTGAGCGTTCAGTATAATAATGGTTTTGATTTTAATTTAGATGTCATTCAACCATCAGAAGTTCCCTTTACCACGACGGAAAATACACGGGCTGTAGATGAGCTAGAGGTCATACCAATACAAGAACAGAGTAATCAGGCTACTGAGCCATTATCCACATTAAAACCATCAACAACCATTGCAGAAGAATCAAAAGAGTCGGCAATTACAGAGAGCAATATGAAAGAAATATTCACACAATCAGAAGAGGAAACAGAAAATACTGCGGCAGAAGTTACTGAAAAAATTGAAGAAGCAGAAGAAGAAGAGGAGGAAGATGAAGACAGCACAACAGAGATGGAAACAGAAATAAAAACTACGACTGAAAGCGGTCATAGTGATGAATCATTCGAGGATATTGAAACTACGACAGAAAGTAAGCACGATATACATGAAGAAGTTTATTGTACAGATGGGCTAGAAACACAATCGACGATGACTACAGCTTACAAAACATTGACGTATCTTACAACTTATTTTATTCCACTTGAAAATACGGAAACGACAACCTCTGTAGAATCCAATATTGTTGTAACTAGTGATATTGGCTATCTTACAAATATTGTTTGCAAAACAAACATGGGGATTGAACCTACTTCTGTAGTTTCTTATGAAGTTAAATATAGTGAACCAACAAATTTAGAACCTCCAGAAACAATTTCTGAGCCGGTGACTGTACCTACTGTTGAAAGTCTAGCGAAGACAACACCTATGGAGAAAGAAATATTAACAACTGTTTCAGACCAAGAAAACCAAAATGATGAATCTACGATTTCTGAAGAGAAGACGGAAATAACAGAAAACGTTGTAGAACAAAAGCAATCGATAACAACAACTGAAGAAGTATCTTCCAGCCACAGTTATATTGAGGTATCTGTTAGTACTGAAAATATTCCCACAGAGAAGCAATTACCAGAAGAAATTGACGAAGCTAATATTGCTGAAAATGAGATAGATCTTATTTATAAGACTTTATATACAACTTATACATATTTTACTACATTTTTCGGAGAGCAAACTTCAAGTGTATCTAGTCATAAATCTGTAGTCACTAATATTATTACGTCGACTGTAGATTTATTAAATTTGGATCCTTCTTTACTAGGAGCATTTGGCGAAGATGAAATAGCACCCACTAATGTAGGAATAGGGCGACCAACAGAATCATTTGCTATAAGTAGTATTATAGATTTAGTTAAAAATAAAGATGTTATTGAGTCTGTTGAAAAGGAGGGTTCATATAGTTCTCAAACACCTACTCCATCACTGAGTGATGATATCATAGCTAGTATAAAACCTGACACTGTAAAAACGTATTTCACAACATACACATTTTTCACAACTATATACGTTGGTTCAGATGCTAATATATGCAGTCGAAGCGAAGTGTATACAAATTATGTTGGCCCTGATGAACTTATTCCAACAAAATCTAGTTCTTTAGTTGCCGAAAACACAAGAGCGCAATTCGATTTCAGGAATTGTAAACAAGTTAAAAGAGAAAATTTACTTGATCGTGGAGGACTTTCTGATAGTAGTAAAAATATGGAAGAAAATAATACAGAAAAATTAGAAGACTTAAAGAAGGATAAAATACAACCATCACCAATAGAGGTTGATATGTTGCTTAGTATAGAAACAAATCCTCTAGTATCCGAAAATTCTTATGTGACTGATGTCAAGTCGTCGTCGTCAAAGGGCGATAGAAAAATAATAGATAATAATAATATAATATTAGATGATCAAATAAGTTCAGAGAGCAATATCGAAGAGATATTACCATCGCCTACTCTTTTATTACAAACAAGCTATACGACATTTACTTATTTTACTACTATGTATATTGGCAAAGATTCAAGTAAAGTAAAAAGTCGTTTAGAGACAATCACTAATGTCGTTACAGAAACTATCACACCAAAGACCGACCCCGAAGAAGAAAACAATTTACCTATCACATATTATACAACATTTACATACTGGACTACGCTTTACAAGGATAGATCCACAACAATTACAAGTAGGGAAGAAATTGTGTCCAACGTAGTAACCCCCAGTGCTCAAACAATATCAACCATTAGTCCTATTGACACTACTCCTATTGATGTCGATAGTGTACTACCACAAAAGGAATTGGAAGTGACATTAAATCCTTCAATAGTAGACGATAATTTAGATCAGGATGATGGTAAAGCGACTTTCTTTACAACCTACACTTATTTCACAACATTTTATGCTGGAAATACTTCTCAAATTAGAAGCAGTTTGGAAACTGTTACGAATATTGTAGATAACACGAAAATTATTGAAGATAATCAGTTAGGTCGAAAAGTTGGTGAAATTCCAGCTGACAAAAATCTTATTCAAGACAGTGTAGATAAACCTTATATTTCACCTTCTTTGATAAAAGAAGAAATTCAACCAACTAAGACGCCTGAAATATCGGCATCTTCTTCGACAGTTCTACTTGGAACCTATATAGACAATTTATTTGCTGAAGTAAAACCACCAGAAAACAATAAGTCAGTTCCTGACGTAGAAAAAAAGATATTGTTTTCTCAAGTTGCCGTTATTTCTGGTCAGTCAACTATAGTTACCAGTGATAATAAAACTATAGAAAATAATACAACAACGAGTACATCGACTACATCTACTACAACTACAACAACTACAGAAGGTTCTAATATTAGCTCTACATCAGAAGCTGTTGAAAGTTCAGTAGCAGAAGCAGAAATCACAACAGAAGGTAAACTTGATGTGGACGAAGAAGATGATGAGTCCAATTCAAGAAAAAAAGGACGTCTTACTTTTACAGCCAAAAAACCATCGTTTACGCCCGTTATAATACCTTTTGCTTCTAGAAATAGACCAACTTTCAGCCCCAAACGCGTACCTTTATTAAGTAGTGCCACGACAATAACTCGTGCAGATTTTACACCTACAATAACCGCTACTCCTACATTAAAATCAGTACGTACTTCTGGTTTTGGTGGGGCCAATAGAAAACAATCTGCTTTACCAGCATCGTCTGGCCCAGGAAGGCGATTTTCTGGCCGGAGTAGTAGTGTAAACTCTTCAGGAAATATACCATCTGCATCTAGATCAGGTGGATTTGCAAGAGGTAGTATTCAGCCCACATCGAGGAGATCAGGCTTTAGGTCGAGTTCTTTGAGAAGCAATAACTTAGACTATGCTAGTAGATCAGCAATACCACGCATAAGGCCAACAGCATCATCTAGATTAAGAAACGGTCGACAATCTTCTACTTTATTTTATTCTAACAATGAACAGAATGAAGGTGAAACTTTAGCAACACAGGGAGAAGAAAATATCACAGAATCATTAGATGAAGTAACTGAATCATCTTTAAGAACAACAAATAATCCTTTGCAAAGATTTAGAAGACCACCAGTAGCAAGACAACCAGGTACTGCTATTTTGCCTCGCTCAACTACGCCATCAGCTAAAAGAAGCGGAAACATTAGAGGTAGAGTTACAACAACAACTAGGAGAACAACTACTCGTTCAACAACTAATCCACTTCTTTCTTTAAGAAGACAAAGGCCAAATGCCTTATTTCCTAGAAGGAATCTTTTCAAACAACCGGAACCAGAAGTCGAAGAAGAGATAAAGGAAACTGAACAGAAAGTAGAGGAGGAGGAAGAGTTGCTTGACGAAGAGGAATTCGAAGAAGATAATGATTATGAGTCGTCTGATCGACGTGAGCAACAAGTAGCTACGCCTCCCGTTCCCACACAAAAGCGAAGTAATATAGTACAAATAAGACCATTTCCCATTAGAAGACGCACAAAACGTCAAGCCGATTATGGAAACAGGAAGTATACGAACTTTAGAAGACCTGGCCCAAAATCTGCATCTACACGTCGTCCTGAGCCAGAACCCGAAACGGAACCACCGGCACCAGCCCCGAAAAAACAAAAACCTAGCGGTCGTTATATTACCCGTCCATCCGGAAATTCAAAAAGTACCACATCGTCTGCACCAAAAGCAACTTCTCGACAATCTTTTATAGTTCGCGGAGAAAGTAGAACTACAACTACAACATCTACTCCTGCTTATAGAAGAGGTAAAACACGAACCTCTTCTAGGACCACTACTTATTCCTCAAGGCCTAAAGCACCAAGGTTATCAAATAAAAGTTCACAATCAAGACCAGGGTCATCTCGCAGTTCTACAAGTAGATCACGCTCTAGAACGACAACTAGTAGAGCATCAAGTCGACAAAGAAATTCATTTGAAAATCTAAGCGCAGAAAGACATAGGCAAGATAGTTATAATAATATTTTAAATGACGGAAAAATTACTGTTACTCATCAAATACCAATAGAAGTTACTGTGCCTGTCGTAAATGGTAAAATAACAGAATATAAAAACCTTTTATCAGCTAAACCTAGTGTAGAGACATTATTATTAAATCAAGTGTCAACATCAATTGGTCCTCTTGGAAATCAGCAGTTAGTTCTTGCTCTAGAGTCATCTGAACTAGCTGATAATGGTGCCACTAAGATAACAAGATTTGTTTTGCAACTTTGTAAAGGTTATCTGCGTTATTTAATTTAAATTAATATTACTTAAACTTCTGTATGTGAAACTAACATACACATATATCGTCACGCTTGTCTCCCGTAGGGTTGGGGCAGAGACCAGAGATCTCCATCCTTTAGTGATCCTGGCACACTGTCCTTGCTTCCTCAACACTCATCTTATCCGATTCACACGTTCATCGCAGCGAAACGGCTCTCCATTGGTCACTTCTCGCCCTCGTGAGATATAATAATTCAGTTTAAAAGACAGTACAAAGATGGAATTGTCCAGTCGATCTTGGCAAGGCAAATAAAATATAGTTTTAATATACGTAATAATAATGTAACAGTATAAATGTGTAAAAACATTGTATTTACGTCTATAATTTATTAATTATTAAACATTAATTTTTAATGAATTTATGATTATGTTATTGGTAGATAGTACAGTTTAGTTAATAAATGAGATCTTGGGTCTAATCAAGTTTGCCAACACTGTACAGGTAATAGATACACACACATATATATATTTTTTTTTCATAGCCGATATATGTCCCACTCCTGGGCTCGCGCCCCACCTATTTATGGAGGAACTGACATGAATGATGAATTGAACCCACCACGCTTGTCCAATGCGGATCGGCATCGTAGCAGATGGATATCTGTCTATGGTCATGAAACTGACGTGATCATATGTATGTAAGCATAAATTTCAAAAATTATAATATAGTTAGTTTTTAATCCAAACCGTGAGACTCACTTGCGTATCGTCTCTGTACGCTCGTGGGCACGTTGCAATGCTCTGGCGGCCTCATCGCGAGATCTGTCTAATTCACCGCCAAGCTGTGCACATTCGTGCATCTTCTCCTGCAGACGTTTCTCGTTCGCTGATAGCGTCAGAAGCGTCTGCTGTGAAAGCCATCCAATCATCCAGAGTTAAAACGGCCGTGTCCGGTGAAGAATTGTTCTCATCCACCTCACTGTCAGAATCGCTAGATAGTCCGGGCGGATTCGCTCTCTGAGTCAACGCACCGGCGGGCAGCCTCAATGGACCGCCAAACAACGCCACGGTCAAAGGTGTAACAAGCGTGTTGCATCTAATGAAGCAGAATCTGCCTGCTCGTGATATCTCCTCAAACACAACCCAATCTGTGGGCAAGTTTTGAACTGACTTCTGCGATCCAGTGACTCCGCCACCGTGGTGCAACGTGGAACTGGGGTGCAACGCGACCTTGACCTCCTTCGAAGTCCGGAGTGTGTATGAATCCCGATCGACTCGAGCGATAGACGGATACAAGCCACTAACCAACACAGCCTTAACCACGTGCCACTTCTCCGAGTTCAAATTCACATCTTTAATATCGCCCGATCCCCTTGCCTTGACTAGAGACAAGGCCCGCAGCTGCGCCAGTAACTGAGACCTGTACCCGACGATCATCTCCATTGTAGCTCCGCATATCAGGTTCTTGGCACAGAACGCCCTCTCTGTACCATTCACCCGGGCTGTTTGCCAAGCTTGAAACGCTCTGAGCAACGACATGTGGTCGGAATAGCTG